>CAIGRB010126415.1:187492-204868 GCA_903798255.1 Fraxinus quadrangulata | reverse complement strand
AAGAACAAGGAGAGAGATTCTCAATTCATTATGTCAAAAGTCTTCAAAAAATTCTTTTACAATGAATAATAACCAAGTGTTTATAGGACAAGCCTAAAACCCTAATTGTACCGGAATTAACTTACTGAAATAACAAAAGATTGCAATAAATTAGAATCCTAATGAAATAAGAAAAATTCGAAAAAATGAAATTTTTACACAATTCTGAAACGAACTTTTCTTAAGGCGTGGGCACCCCTTACTGACCGAGCGGTTGTTGAAGCGAACTTTTCTTAAGGTGTGCCCCTTACTGATCCGAATGGCCAAAAACTAATAGAGAGAATTTTTCTTCTTCCTTTGCTTGAATCAAGTTGCTTCAATTCTTTTCGGTCATCGACCCCATTACGAAACTTGACCCTTGGCTTGTCAACTTCTCCCATTTGAACTCTATTGCTCGAACAAGTGATTACCTACCCTGGGTCATATCAGTTTTGCAAAATAATTGACCCCCAAGTAGAACATTTTTCCAACCTAACAAAACTCTACTCGATTCTTACGTACTAAAGTATAAAAATTAAATTAAAATCTATAAAAATAATTACTTTGTTAAGCTTGAACACCATAGAATATCCACTTCAAAAGCACCAAATAATACAAGAACGTGGACACTCTTTCGACCATCACAATTCTTACGCCCCTATCCTCAACATATCATGTGTGTGTGGGATAGAGAAACTTTCACAAAAAAATTGGACTAATTCTATACACTGATACACAGTACTATGATATATTCTCCATTGGTATAACATTATCTCTCTCTCTCTCTCTCTCTCTCTCTCTCTCTCTCTCGCACAACACATACTCAATCAGCCATGGCTCAAACCATGCTACTCTCTGCTGGCAGTACTGTTTCTGGGCATGCATTGGATCTGAAGAAGGACCCATTGATGATTCAGAGACTAAAACCAAAGCCATTTTCTAAATTCATTTTACCACCGAAAACTTCATCTCCTTTATCTTCATCAACTACAACTGTTGCACTCTTTAAGTCGAAGACGAAAGCACCAGCCAAGAAGGTATTTTTTACTTACACAAGGGACTTTGTGGTTCTTTTTCCTTTCCCTTTTCCTTTTCCTTTCCTCCTATGATTGATGCATTGATTTGTTTGATAGGTTCCAGTGGTGAAGGAAAAGCCAAAGGTGGAAGATGGCGTTTTTGGAACATCGGGAGGATTTGGTTTTACCAAGGAAAATGAACTCTTTGTAGGTCGTGTTGCTATGATTGGATTCGCGGTGAGTTTTTTATTTTGTATTTTCATGTACCATGTTTACCCCCAAAGTCTTACCGACTAGGTTGTCAACAGATCCCTCGCCACTCCCCATTCCCTTGTGCCGAGGTAGTGACATATATACTACTCCCTCCTTCCCATTTATATAGGCTCGCTTTCCTCATTTTCTTATCTCAATTATATAGTCTTGTTTCTTTATTAAGAATATTTTATTTTGTTCGTTTACTAATATACCCTTATTTTTTACTACTTATAATAATAATTTATTATTAGGTATTGATAATTAAATGAGGATAAACTAAGAAAGTTTTTTGCAAAAATTGATTTTCCAATAATATTAAATAACATTTCTTAATCCGTGTGAAAAACAAAATAAATATATATAAATGTGACGGAGGGAGTATGTTTTATTTGCTTATAAGTTAAATATTCAAGCTTTGTCAAACAATTACTTGAAAACCGATGTAACATAGTCTAATAACCAAATCCAACTTTGGGCATGTTTGGAAAAGCTTAATTTTTTTTTTAAGTGTACAACCATAGCTTTTATTCACACATTTTATAAGATCCACAACTTACTACTCACGTATTATCTACAAATTCCACAGAATCTACAACTTATAAGCACTTGAAAAAAAAAATTGCCAAGATTTTTGTGAATGTGTTCTAGTACAATATTTTCGTTCAATAAGTGACAATTGAGCCTTTTCTAGTTAATTAATAAAGAGAATTTTTGCATTTTATGTAAATTATTAGGAATTAAATTTTCTAAGATTGATTGACATTGGATGAAACTAGTGCAGGCATCTTTGTTGGGAGAAGCAATAACAGGAAAGGGTATTTTGTCACAACTGAATTTGGAAACTGGAATCCCTATTTATGAAGCTGAACCTCTTCTTCTCTTCTTCATCCTCTTCAATCTCCTCGGAGCCATAGGCGCTTTGGGTGATCGTGGTCGTTTCGTTGATGAACCTTCAACTGGGCTCGACAAGGCGGTTATAGCCCCGGGCAAAGGACTTCGGGGTGCATTAGGTCTTGGAGATGGTAAATATTCCGTTCCCACTATTCTAGTCGCAAGTGAACTTTATAGTATTTGACAGAGTTAAGAAGGGAAAGCTGTTAAAATCTCCTCCTTGTGGTGTCTAATTCTATCTAAGAGTACATACCATGTCATCTTTCTATTCTTTCCATTCATCAAACCAACGAAAATGGATAGAATGATCAAACCGTAACACCAACCACCCGTGTTTTTAACATACGACTCTACTAGACAATCTTGTCAAATTCTATCCAGATTAACGCACCAAATATATATTTCGATCCCTAACAAGTTTTTGCATGCATGCAGGCCCATTGTTTGGATTCACAAAATCAAATGAACTATTTGTTGGAAGATTGGCACAATTGGGAATTGTTTTCTCCATAATTGGAGAAATAGTGACAGGAAAAGGGGCTTTAGCACAGTTGAATATAGAAACAGGAGTGCCCATAAATGAAATTGAACCACTTCTGTTGTTCAACATTGTCTTCTTCTTCATTGCTGCCATTAATCCTGGTACCGGAAAATTTGTGACTGATGATGAAGAAGCATAAATGTTGTGTGCCTAGTTTATTTAATTAAGGAGAAAAAATAACACTTCCATGTATTTTGTAATTAGTGGTAACTTTGTCATTTAATTTGAAGAGTTTTTCTTCGACTCAGGTATATGATTTTTTATCTTTGCTTCATGTAGCAAGTTGGTCGTCAAGATTACATTATATAGTTGCACAATCAGTCCAATCCTCAACGACGGAAATAGTTCAAATTTATCTACTTTAAATCATCACGTTCAATTCACATATCAAATCATATGAAGCTACTTGGTATCCAATCCTGAATAATCCATTCAACTAAACGAGCCATAAAAATGATTACCACTCACATTTCGTTTTAGCAAAATACATTCTAGGTGGGAAGTCACAGGACAAGATTATTAATACAAAAATCGTGCATTTATTCAATGAATAGTGTATTTCTCAGTCGAAGAACATAAGTAAAGACGTACGACAGACAAAATCCTACACACAAAAATGAACTTCCATTCGCTCACATACATTTTACCTCTTCTCTCCACACAAGCATCGAGCAGCTTGAAGAGCAAAATATGTGAGGATGATATCAGCACCAGCTCGTCTCAGACACACCAATGACTCCATCATGACTCTCTCTTCATCAATCATTTTGAGTACCCCGCCAGCCTTAATCATCGAGTATTCTCCAGAAACCTAAGTACAGCATTTTTTCCAAGAAAGATGAGAAAAAAAGGAACCAATTAGAAAATTAAGTTATTTTCTCATCAGTTTTCACTAAATCCAAAGGGAATGTTTAGTACAAATTAATAGATATAATTGGACAACACAATTACCAAACAAACCAAAGATCACTCATTTACACCTCTGCTCTATTTTATGCCTATTGAACGTAGAAAACCACTATAAGAATTGCCTTTAAGTAGAAAAACTCGATGCATCTCAAAAGGTTGTTAGTAAAATTAAGAGAAGAAGGTATAGAATGGGGTTTAGTTAATCTCTACTTCCGTAAATTTTGATATTTCACATTATATGTCCCACTCTCTCGTCTACTCTACTAGTCTCGATTTTCAATTTCCTTCATTGCTAGGTTTTACTATAGGATCAGCTTACAGCCCAGAAATGATTTGATCATAAGCTTTCGTCTCAGGAATGAAGATGATAGCTGAACTATATGATGTAGTCCTATCAAAAGTTAATTCAAAGAGGAGAGTGTTGGCATGTTTGGCAAAGCATAAAAAGTTTACTTATAAGTAATTAGAAGTACCTGATATGCAGCAATGGGCAAAGGAGAGTTATCTCGCAAAAGCCTTATTATATCCAAGTAAGGCAGACCAGGTTTAACCTAATCCAAGTGAAAATCCATCAGAAAAACAACAGGTTCTTTGCTCATTGAATGCAGTCAAATTATATATATATAAAAACCAAAGAAAGAAATGCTAACCAGCAGGATATCGGCTCCTTCAGACTCATCCTCACGGGTTTCAACCAGAGCTTCTCTATAATTAGCGGGATTCATCTGATACCTTTTTTAGTACATGCCACATTTGTGGAAAAGTAAGATCTAACTGGTTGCCACTGATATTTCAGCCAAAAATAAAATTAAAAAACTGGTGAGCTACATACGTTTTCTTGTCACCAAAACGTGGATTTGAGTCTAATGCTTCTCGGAAAGGACCATAGAATGAACTTGCATACCTGAAATTTCAATTCAATCAACTTATTAAAATAAAGAAAAACTGAAGGCGGAATAAAAAGACCAGAAATAAGAGAGGTCGACATTAAATCATGTACGAATTATTTTAGAACTTCTCTCAATTAAGCATGTAGGAATTTAAAAGATCATTATAATAGGAGGCACAATAAACATGCTATTAAAGCGATGATAATATGAATAAGAACTGACTTTGCAGTGTAGGACATAATAGAAACATGCTGAAAGCCATCAGCATCAAGAGCTGCTCGAATTGCTCCTACACGGCCATCCATCATGTCACTGGGGCTGACAACATCGGCCCCTGCTCTGGCCTACTTATAGAAGTGCACCAGGTAATAAGATAACAAACTTCGTTTGCCATGGTAGATTCGACAAAAAGCGCAAATAACCCTCACATTCTATGCTAAAGCACTTAAAAGTCTGTGAAATTATGCATGTCAGTAATGTGAGCACATGATAATGATGACATCAAAACTCAATCATAGAGGAAATTATGTTTCATTTGTGCCAATATACTAATTACAGCAGATTTTGATAGAAGATTTCAGTTCACTTGTCTAAAAGATTTATTTCACGCACAAAGCATGCTTAATACCATAGGCGAGGTAAGGTCCAGAATTACCTGGGCAACTGCCTGTTTACACAACTGATGCACAGTTTCATCATTCATTATAACTCCTGCAGGATATTGCAGTAAGTTTAAACATTAATTGGCCATGCTAACTTGTATGAACTATACCTACTCTTCGGCATAATCCAATTTCAGGCAACAAATATGAGACAAAAAGGAAGAACTGGATGTGGTAAGTGTCTTACCATCTTCTCTGACGATGCCATCATGCCCATCAGAAGAATAGGGATCTAATGCAACGTCAGTGTAGATAATCTACAGACACAGACATCATAAATTATCAAAGACAACATCAAATTTCCAGTTAAAGCCCTCCAATCTTGAAAGACTGTAACCCTCTTGAGTGAAGAATAACATACAAGATCAGGGTACTTGTCTTTTAGCAGCCGTATTGTTCGAGGCACTAATCCATTTTCATTACAAGCTTCATCTCCTGTAGAGGTCTGAAAGAGAAGAACCCATTAGTTAACGCCAATCACAAAATTAGAAAGAATTTTGAAGAAGAACCTTTAAAGCGTCTGGAACTTTCGGAAACAGCACAATGCTGTTAACACCGACATCCCGAGCCTTAGAGACCTGCATGAAGATAAGTCAGAGACTAGTTAATATTGAGGATATTACTTACCATATGGACACATAGTAACTAGAAAAATAATAATTACTTGAACACGAACATTTTAATGGTAAGCAAACAAAAAAAAAATTTCTTGGATTTGTTCCAACAGCCTACTTGACGTCAAAATTCAATGTGGGGTGTGTACTCGGGGTATTCCAGATTGATTAAATTACTCAAACATCACAATCTAAATCAAGTCGGATGTGTGCAAACATCTGGCTTGCTAAGAGCTTTCTAAATTTTAATTATATACAACAATTTTTCTTGAAATAAAAAATCTATGAATCCATTGGTATATAGCACAAACTGGAGCATCAAAATGAACACCTAAGAGTAACCAGTTATGCATGTTAGACACACATGACTATTTTCAGGTTATAGAAAGCTATATCATCATAAAACGCCTGGTAGGAATGTGAAAATAAAACTTTTGTGTTCATATTGCAGCACATTTCAGCTTATGATTAGAAGACACATTCGGATCTAGGTGCTTGAGAAATAATATGGGGTTAGAGTGCTTGGAAGATCTTAAATATAAAAGACAAGCAAGAGGAGAGTAACCTCTTCTACGAGTCCATGCCTCCAACCAAGCCTATAACATCCAGGCATTGCCCCAATTGGTGTGTCCTCTTCACCTGCATATCATTCAGGATCGTACACACTTAAAATAGACGCGTGAACATTGCATTTTTATTTTATTTTATTTTATTTTTAATTTTAAGCACATGTATACAGAATCTTATGATGGTACTGACCTTCGTGAATGAAAAGTGGATATACCAAATTTGCAGGACTTAAACTTGTTTCTTGGAAAGCAGCCCTCAGAGCAGGTGTCCTACGATTCCGACGAGGGCGACGACTAATCGACTGACACAAACATTAACATTGTCACAAATTACTAGCATTTATTTATAAGAATCATGCAAGGTTTCACCAATAAATGACTAATCTTGAACTGGACATGTATTCAACAGCACTGATAAGATGAACTAACAAGTAAATTATTAGCCTAAATTGATTGCTGTATCTTCAGCATTCAAAAGAACTAATTCGACACCAAATCAAAGGAAGTCGAAAGCCCCAATATGAATAACTACTAAAGCATTCTAGAAAGGTAACAATTCCGTGCAGTGCTTAGTAACTAACGACCCAGTCCTTACCTAAATAAGGGATAATAAAAAACCATAGCAATTACTTGTTATTGAACAAATGCCTATGAGAAACAATACAGACATCTTATCAACAAGATTGAAAATAGTAACGCATAAGCTTAAATCAAACATCTACCACATTATCAACCTTTCTCATTATCTCAGAAATGTCACAGCAACAACGCTCTGCAATACATTCTCATAACACAATTCATATGTAGTGTATGAACTTACAAGTGAAGGCACCACTGGGGTGCCAGCTGGAGCCGCTGGCTTGGAGGGCGCCGGGGGTGCTTCTGGGATATTCCCTACAACCACCGCAGCTTCACACTCCTCATCACTCCTTCCCATCTTCTTTATAGGTACATTATCATTCGTATTACTTGCCCTCACTCTGAGCATTCGTGGCATGCTCAAGGGCATATTTGCAGAATAGAGCATAGATGAAGCCATATCAACACTCCTGCAATAATCCCACAGTACCTATGGAATCAAATTTCCATATAAGAAGCAATGGACATGTAAAATGAAAATTAGAGCTCATTTCAAAAGAGAAAAAAAAAATGAATCTTGGAGATTATTTGATTTTTAATTGTAAGAATTCAAGAAAATCAACACATACAAAAAATAAGCAGAGAAAAAATGACGATGAAACTCATTTCATCCTAATGGAAACGGAGCATAACAGATTTATGATCAGAATTTTTGGGGGAAAAGATAGTTTTCAGATTATTTGAGCTAATTGTGCAAAGCCATGAAATAATTTACTCAAGAAAGTGGAAAAAATCTCACCTTGGGGTTATTATCGAGGCCTTATCTCAAGAATGAAGAAGATGAAGTTTGGATTTCGGATTTTCGACGTGGCGTGCATTTCCACTTATTTTAACTGAAATTGTATGGATTTTAAATTAGACCTTATTCGTTTAACGATTTTGAATTGTGCGACTTTAGTTGAAATTGGAGACAAAGAACACTGTGAAATAATCGATTTATGCACAACCAGTAATATGGGCTTTTGGTTAGAATATTTTTCTTGGGCTTCTAGAATGGGCTTTTCCATTCGATGATAAGCCCGTTTTTGCGCAATTGTTTTTGTTCTTTTTTTTGTTCTTTTTTTTTTAATATGTAATTAATAAGCATATTTTGTCCTGATGTCAATAAAAAAAAATTAGAAAGGATAAGAAGATTTATTTGCCCCTCATATTTTTAAATAAGCAAGATAAATAATAAATACAAAATTTTTTTAAAATATTGTCTGATACAAACAAAATATTTGAACATAAATCGTCATTAGAGACAAAATGTGCTTATTAATTGAAGGTCAAACACAAGACTGCGAAAGTTTGTGACATACTAGTCAGAATGGAAAAATAAATAAAATTGGTGACTTTAGTTGCAATTAAAATATGACGAGGTGTGATATAATTATATTCTGAATATGTTTTTAATTTAAAATACTTGATCTTTTATTATAGAAACTTAAAAACATGGTTCATCGATCAATCAAAGAGTCTATGTGCTATGGCTCATACTAATCACCACTTGAACGTGCAATTAATTTTCTCCATTTAAGAAAACTGGTAGGTCCACAATTTTTTTTGTTTTTAAATGTTATGTTTTTTGAAATGGTGGGCCCACAAGTTAGAATTTCCTTGCAACCATATATGATGACCATTAGGAAAATTTACAAAGTTGGTGGCGTCAAGACTATGCCCCATTTGATTTTGCTAAAAATCAAATTTTTAATTAATTTTGATAAAAGTTGAATAAATATATAGTTGAAAAAGTAATAAAATTGTGCGTCCTTTGAAATTTGTGACTAAAATTAACTATTAATTTTAACTTATATTTTTATTATACTTTTTGAGCTAAACCAAATTGCTACGATTGCAAATTTGATACCCTGAATCATATTGGATTTGATTCGTTAAATTGCATAGAACTAGATCATATGACAATATATTTTTGCATCTTATCTCCATTTTTTAATTTAATCTGCCCATTATCCTAACATGGTTGAATATAAATTTGACGGTGTGTGTGACAACATCGACGATATTATGAAATGTCTAAATCAAGAGAAATAATAACACGAAAAAAGAATCAAAAGTAAGTACACGATTTTAAATCTTACGTTATCAACACAAGAACTACTTTCATTTAACGCAACATGGTTTTAATATATCAAAAATAATAATGATTGTAATTTGTTAGTCATTTTTAGTTTACACATAAAAGAAGATCTTCTAGAAAGATTCATCCGTGATCAAGAAGAAAAATAAACAGTGTAATTAAACTTCACGTGTTAAAAGATGATCGACAAGTGCCCTAGCTATATTATCTTTAAAAATCTCATTAGATTCTTTCATAATTTGGTTAAGGAAGTAAGATTGGTCAATAAGAAAATCTTTCTACTTTGATGATATGATATTGTCACATTTGCCTTTTCAAAGTCAAAATTTAACAAATCCAAAGAAATCTATTAGTCCATATAAACTTGAGGAAAAATGGGGGAGAAAAGGACACACGCCTTGCTTTGTCTAATGTTCATTCAAATTGCAAATTGAATGGGAAATTTTTCAATAAGATTCTTCAATTTGCAAATTACTTGTCAATCGCTTTCATTAGGGTTTTAGCATTACTAAGAAATTGCATTTTGAAAAGATTTTTTGAATGGAAAATTGACTAGCGTACGAGTCTTTCTTTTATAAATACAGTATAGTTACCTGACATAGGAGGTGCAGTTATAGAAAAGTTTATTACATTTCACTTGATGGGTTGGCGACGAAATAAGAGCAAAGCCTTGGTTATGAAAATTAATGCTGGATAGCATATATGAAAAGATGATAATATAGAATTTACTAACAATTTTTGAGTTTTTGTTCATTCGCTTATAAGCATTTACCTAGAATGCTCAAGCCACACAAAAAAAAAAAAATTGTCTACGCCTCGAGAAAATAACAACAATTTTGATAAAAATTGAGCCGTTGATCAAAAATAGACCACACAAACTGGAAAATTAGACATCCACTCATAATCATGACAATCCAAATGCACTAAGTGAAGCTCTATCAAGGGAGCCATATATCTTGAGTTAAGTCAAGTATGCTTGAAATAACAAGATTTTATTTATTTTTTCTATCACAAGTGTTCCTTACCGAGACTTTAATTCTATCTTCATCAATTTCAACTTGTCAAACTGCTAACCAATCACTTGCTTCAACGTCTCTATTTGCTAGTGGCGACATTTTTGTTTAATTTTCAAATTCTAGACTACAATGTAGCACAGTTTATTACAATTCTCGTATTACTTTACGTGACAATAACAACATTTTTTGTTATGTTATCTTGTATATCAACTCATAGATCAAACATTCTACAACTTTTCAAGAAATTTATTATACTAAAACCCTAAATAACTGCCATGATCATCAAGATTTGTTTGGTCTCAGCATGATCATCATCGTCGTGATGAAGATAAACTTGGAGAAGTCAACACGAAGCAGACAAAAAGTAGGGCCCAAATCAGTATATCACTCAAGTGTGAAAAAAAAGAAACTTTGAACAGTCTTAATTTATATTAAACAAATCCTTTCCTTAATCTCTGCTTTAAACTTAGGAAACCCCTCTGTCACGACACATAATTCTGTTGAAACCACATTTTACATCACGAGACTAGCAACTTTGGGGGCCACAAAAGATTTGTATATTTCCAAATGACCCCACAAGATTTTCAAATATTTTCTCGTGGGTCCCTAATCTTGGATCTTTCTTTATATCATGTCTTCATAGTATAATTACCTAATATTGTTACCTTGATTTTTCAATTTCCAAATCCAATCCTAAATTTTAATGTTTAGACTATATGGTTGAAGCTCAATGTTCCCGTCAGTATTTTGATAAAAAAAATTGCACGTGACAAAGCATGCTGAATATAAAATGTCAATAATTAAATTTCTTATCTCTATGAAAAATAATGTGATTAAGACGAAGGATACACAAAATTATATATCATGTACGGGTGCCTATTCATTCTCCTCGAAAGAGTATGAGTCGATTTACAGGTTCTACCATAATGTCTTGATTTATAAATTATAATTGTGAGTTAGTCGTAGAGACAAGGTAAAATTAAATTGATCTTTAATTTAACAATTTTCTCAATAAAAATAAATTTGGAGAATAATTACTTATAAAAAGATGTATATAATTAATTTTTTAAATAGAAGATCAAATGATTTCACCACTCCCATGTCACTCTATCACTAGTTAGTAGTTACATTAATAATAATAACTAAGAAAAAAAATGCAATTTTCTCCATTCTTTTTTGGCATGCAAAGTTGATGTGAATTCATAAATAATAATAACTAAGAAAAAAAATGAGTCATGTTTACTTATAAGTAGATTTTAAATTACAAACTTTTTAACTCATCAAAGTTAAAATTAAAATAAATAATAAATTATTTCAAGTAAGGTATATATCCCAACAAGTTTTAAAACAAAAGGTTACTTAAAAATAATTTGTGCTTTTTTTTTTTTCAAATCTTCAACAAACATGCATGCTTAGGTCGTGTGCATTTTGAGCTAAAGCAGTATCTTAATTTGGTAGTTAATCACTTTCCCGGGTCATCACCAAATCAAATTAAGATTAGTATGTTAGACAAAATGAGCACAAAGATCTTGTTGATTTTCCTTGAAATTCAATTCCAAAATCCTTTGGCAATCAACCCTAAATCCAAAAAAGGGGGTGAAAATTGGAAAAAGCAATGCACATGAGATCCAAAAGAAAGAAAAGAAAATAAAGTGAGGGTCCCACAGGCGGAAGGAGTGGAGGAAACCACCATAAGTAGTTGTACCAACACGGTGTCTGAATGAAGACAACCTAGGTGAAAAACACGAGATGTACAATATTTTCTGCACACGCAGCTTTTGCTTACCAACTACTTAATATAGAAACCAGCGAACAAATGGCATGCACACATTACACCACTGAAAGTTGAAATCTTGATCAATAAATTTTAAGGGTTTTTTATTTTTTATTTTTCCATTTTAGAGAGCATATGGATTTAAATTCAGAGCATATGGATTTAAATTCAGAAGCCGATGAGGATATAAAAAATGAGCAAGAAGAAGAAGAGGTAAAACAGCATTTTCATGTATTGGCAGTTGATGATAGTAATATTGATAGAAAGCTCTTGGAAAGGCTTCTTACTGTTTCTTCTTACCAAGGTACGAGGCTCGATTGTCAATACTGTCTAGTCGACCTAACCAAACATACTTTTGTATGGGCGGTTTGATTTACAGGTCTGTTCTTGTAATAATGCAGTTACATGTGTGGATTCCGGAGATAAGGCTTTAGAGTATTTGGGGTTGCTTGATATTCAAGAGAATGAATTTTCAAGAACATCATCAATTTCTTCCTGTTCATCTTGTCCATCCAAATCATCCCAGAAAGAGGTAAGAAATATACAAATAAATAAAATAAAATATATTGAAAATTAATTTCTTGAGGTGGGATATATTTCTATGCAAAATTGATCAGACTTTCACAATTTTATTCAAAAAGATTTCAGGTGATCCTTTTGTAAATCTTTTCTTGTTAATGTTGGGAATCCTTTACTTATTTCTTCTGTTGCATAGTTGGTACGTCAATCTGCGTAAAGTTACATATTTTTGGGATTTGTACTTGACCGCATCATCAAATTAATCAAATATTTTGGAGAAATCCCCTACAATTTATTCTTGTTACATATACCTAAAGATTTTCAATCCCTATTTAGCTATTTCTGATACAAATATGTTTTCAGGTATCAAAAATTAACCTGATCATGACAGATTATAGTATGCCAGGAACTACTGGTTATGATTTGCTCAAAAGAGTCAAGGTTAGTCCCCCCAAACACAAAACCTAATATTAGGTGCATTTGGTTCACAATAGTATTAGATTAGTTAACGTCCATATACTTACCTTCAAGAGTCTACCTTAGCAGCTATGTTCAGTGCATCGAACTAGATATACATGATTGGACAAGACAACCTGCATGCTATATTCAATATCGGTCGACTCAAGCATACCAAGAATGTCGTATCGTGCTAAATATAATGGCAGTTGTTAAAAACTTAATTAATTTTATGGGTTCTATAACAAAGTTTACAATGTCTCCAAAGTTGAGAGAGTAAATTATTTTCCTTTTGCTTTTAACTTAATTTATTTACCTTTTCACCATCTACTCATTGTTTTTCCTCCTTTTCAAACAACGTGGTCTTAATTGTTGGAGAAAGCAACAGAAAAAAAATTACTTTAATTTAAAAAGTGATCAATTTTGAAAGAAAAGTTTGTAATAGTACAGAAGACACTGCAAAAAATGAAATAGTTTTATACAAAATTATATTGTTTGGTCATCATGTTCTTTATAACTTTCTCAGTGGCCATGAAATTTCTCTGGTGCAGGGATCTTCTTGGAAAGATGTCCCAGTTGTAGTCATGTCATCCGAGAATATACCATCAAGAATTAACATGTAAATGCTCATGCTCAACTCTTCTTTCCCAATCAACTATATTTAATTTTACTACTTATTTAATTATTTCCTTGGGAAGTTGATTAATGGCTCTACACCATTATGTAAAAGACGCATCAAAAGGGCTTTAAAGGGGCACTAGAACAAGAAATTTTAACATTCAAATTTTGTCTTGAATATTCTGTCGGCAATCATAATTCAACGAGTTTTAATAGACACGTCAAGGAGCTTTAAATGCGTTGCTGGTGAAAATAATAGACCAAACTAATATAGCATAATGTTGCTTAGTTTGGATCATTCTGTTAACTTAGCAATAAAATGAGCAGAGTGATGAAAAAGAATTTAAGAGCTTCAAAGAAGCTTTAACGAGTTACGAGAGGGAGTAATAGATCAAACTAATATACCATACTGCATATTAGCTCGGCTGCTACGAATCTAGTTGTCTTTTATTTTTGTAAATCTAGCATTGAACTCAAGGGAGGCACGATGAAAAATTCAAGGATTTTAAACAAGCTCCAGATCAACTTACATAGAAATTTTTGAATCCCAAAAATTTTAAGTTTTCCCAAGTGTGGTTTGTTTAGCTAATGAATACATGGTAACACAATGTAAATTAGCCTAAGTTTTCAAGATCTACGCGACTGGATGGTTCAAACAAGATACAAACTAAATCGACTAGTTTATAATTCCAAACTAAGTTCCAGTGACCTAAAACTTGCCTTGAACTAGCTTTTTCTTGATTATCCATTTTGCATAGACTTTGCTGATACATCAATGTATTTGATTGTAATGAAACAGGTGCTTGGAAGGAGGAGCAGAAGAATTCCTGTTGAAACCTGTCAAATTAGCAGATCTAAGGAAACTTCGTTCCCACCTCCTTAATACAACTAACATTCATGACACCATAATAGATAATGATCTCAACAACAATACTAACAAGAGGAAGGCTACATCACCCGAGCATTCAGACAGAAGAACCAGAATTCAAGAATTGCCTGTGTCCTAATATTTATTTATTTAATTTTTTTTTCATGTACTGAATTGGTACTCATTCTAATTTAATAGCATTAGAATGATAGTATATGTTACAAGCAATTATACATATAATTCATGCGCGAAAAATGAAACAAACCCGCATATAACATCACTCTAGTAATAGCAATTACCAACATTACATTAGCTATTCGCATCAAGCCTTTTGAAAGGTATCATTGCCTATATATGAATTGTTGGGAGAAAATGATATATGTTGGACTAAAGAGCACAAAAGAGTTAAGAATGTTAGCCTGAATAATACTAGCATTTGTTGAATCATTGAGACTTTCCTTATCAAGTTTCATGAAAAACTGACTTAGTTTATGATTTTGAATTTATGTTTTGAATTTAAAGTTATTTTGTTTACTTAGTCAATGGTAGTTGATTCCTTAAATACAGTAATATCAATAACCAAAAATAAAATATCAGTATGGAAAAAAATCTCTCTAGTTAGGATCTTTTTTCTTGTATTTAATCAGATTTGAATAAAAGAAACCTAGCATTCTTTTTCTGTAAAAATAAAAAAGAAAGTTCTATGCAATTTATTTTTGCCATTTTCTACAAATGGTATCAGAGCATTCATCTTAAGGGACTGTGAGTATTATTTTCTATTGAGTGTGTGAGCTTAAACATTTGAGAGCTGAAGCACCTGTGAGAGTGTGAGTATTCAATTGTTATTTTTTTTGAAATGGCATCAAGTAACTTTTTTGTTCCTGCTCCTCCTGAGAAAATTATCAGATTTGGGCTATTAAGATAAAATCCTACTTAAAAGTCATGAGTTTGTGGGAGGTAATTGAGAATGATGTTGATCCTGCTCTTCTTCTGCAAAATTCAACACTTGCACAGATCAAGAAACATGAAGAAAACGTGCCTAGAATACCTAAAGCACTTACCTGCATCCACTCAGCAGTATCAGATGTAATTTTCACAAGGATAATGACCTGTAATTGCCCATGCAAGCATGGGACAAATTGAAAGAAGAGTTTGAAGGTAGTGACACGGTAAAGACAGTCAAGATACTGACTCTTAAACGAGAGTTAGAAATGTTGAGAATGAAGGATGGAAAGACATTAAAGGAGTATTCTTCAAAGCTCGTGCAACTTGTGAGTCAAATTCGGCTATATGGTGAGACAATTGAAGACTCTAAAGTGGTGGAGAAAATGTTTGTTAGGAATTTGAGGAGGTGACATTGCGCGATGTGAAGTATAGATCGCACAAAGAAAAACAAAATTAAAAGAAAGCAAATAAGAAGAAGAGAATTGGCAGAGAAATCGAATATTTTATTGACAACTAATGGAAAGAATATTACAATTCGGCAACTAAAGGTCTAATAAACTGAATGAACAGTCTAGTATTTATAGGAAAATCGTCCAAAACCCTAAAACAAGAAAACTAGGTAAACAATTACGGCCCTTCGCTCGTGTGACAAGCGGGCGACGGGCTGTCGCTAGAGCAACAGTCTAGTGACAAGCGAGCGACCAGATTTCTGTTCCAATGCTACTCCTCTCGCTCGAGTGTGAGTTGAGCGACTGTCCAGTGCCGTCAATCCGTCTTTTTTCATTCTTGAAAACTATTTGACATCTTCAAACCCAATACTTCAAAACACGAAACCCTAGATCCAATTTGGACCGAATTTGGGTCACAAAATCCAATAGTCTCTACCTTGACACAAATTCTGGTGCAACGAACGAAACTCCAAAAGTTCTCCATCTGGAAAAATTAAGTTCGATTGCAGCAAAACATACTGAACTTTTCAACTTAAACCAAACATCTCCAACACTCAAAAATATTCTTCCTTTTCCATCATATCCAAACACAGATACAAATGAACCCAACCCCCCAAGTTCTCAAAATTCAACCTTAGGGGGCTGAATAATCAAAATTTTAAACTTAAGGGGCTGGAATAACACATATTCAACTCTAACCCTAATCCTTAAATTGCAACCAATGACCTGAAATCATCCAATTTACATAAGAGGCCCATGCCTCCCTTCCCAAAGTCAAAAACTGTAAAACCTAAAAAAAAATTAGGGAAGGGGCCGGGGGCAGGCTCATTGGCGCCGCCTCCCACAAAACCCGAAAGCGAGCGCTGCTCCCGACAGTAGCAGCAGTGGCGTCAAACTGCAGCAGCTCGGCGCTACGTCGATTGCTGCAACCAGCGGCGCGCAGGTTTTAGCCGCCGACGCCGTCCCAAATATATATAAATTTCAGTTATTTTATTTGAAAATTCAAAATTTTGACCGAATAATTTTCAAATTTAACAAAAATAAAATCGGAATTGTTAAATTCGAAAATAACATAATTATCACAAGAATGAAATTAAAATTTCGATTATCAATGATTCAATATGAAGAGACTCTGATATCACTTGTTGGATGAAAATAATAATTCTTTATCATCATAAGAATCGTTTATGTTGGATTATCAAGAACTTGAGAACTGAAGCGGAAACGTACTTGAATCAGACATGATAATCGCAATGATTAAGTCTTGGGATTTTAGTCTTCCAGATCAACACGTTGTTTCTTTGTTTCTCTCTGAAGATGAGAATCAGAATAGAATGAACAGAACTTGTGATTCGGGGACTATAACCGTATATTTATACTAACGGCCCACTGAACTAATTCGACCCATCATGAAATTAATAACATGTATGGTTTCTACACATATAAGCACATACATTAATTAGATGCTTTAAAACCCAAAATATCAAAATCTTATTAGATCACTTTAAACAGGTTTATCCAAAATTGACAGCTTTTTAATTTGGAGAAGAGTTGATAGATCATGTATTAACTATCACTAAATCAATTTTCAGGCCTTAAGTTTGAAAATTGCAAAAATCAGGTAATTGTTAATTAATTAAATATATT
>CAIGRB010126415.1:176084-186848 GCA_903798255.1 Fraxinus quadrangulata | reverse complement strand
ATACTCAACATCTTGACCACCTGCACCACCTGCATCAACGACCATCGTCACCGCCACAACCCGACCAAGGACCATTGTCACCGCCACATCACACCAACACAATCGACTTCCACACATACAGAATCACACAAATCAGCGTCGACATCGTCTTCCACACACATAGAATCACACAAATCAGCGTTGCCATATCACCATCCAACGACGGAGTCGCCATTGTGAGCGCAAACACCGATGCTCACAGCGGCGCTCAGATCGACGTTGTGTAACATAGCGCCGTCGAACCGAGCGTAGAGCACTAAACAGAACACGACTCTCACATCTTTTGGTGGTGATGCCTCTGCTTCTCTTGCAGGGGGGCAGACGAACGATGTTTACAGAGATGAGATGAAGGGAGAGGAGACGAGAACGTCGGCAGTTGCGTCGCTGGGTGGAGACGGGAGGGAGGCGGAGGAGAGGCGAAGAAGGTGAAGAGACGGGAATGATAAATTAGAGTGGAGACGGGATTGATAAATTAGATTTTTAATATAGCACCTGATTTTTGTAAAAATAAACTTCAAACCCGATTTTTAAAAAGATATACCTGATTTTTAAAATGGTCAAACTAAACCCCTGGTTTTATGTAATTTCCTCTTTAATTTAATACACAATATTTCACCTATAAACCCACATGTTCGATTAAAATCCTTACACGAACTCTTTGGATTCTGATTCTTTGCATTTTGATCCAGTTAAAGTGAACACGATCAAGAATAAGGACATTCAAACCTTGGATAATGCCATTGTTTCTCTAATCTCAGCTCCCCAAAGTCTTCGTGCTGGTAATATATTCCATGTGAATTTATGGGTTTTATAAGATCAAGTGCGTCAATCTCGGGTGACAACGATAGCGCCACCACCATCGCATTTTGCTATTAACACGGCTTTATGCAGTGGAATGACCATACTATCCTTGTCAATTTAAGTCTAACCAAACATGTTCTTAAAAAAAAAAAAAAAATCAAGAAAATTGCCTTTTCTTTTCTTCTCTTTGAAAATTGCCATTCTCGTATTGACCTTCGATAGTCCAAATATTTCCCAAATTCTCCCTTGACATTTTAACTTCTTTACAATTGTGCCGTTAAGTATATACAGTGCGTCTGTTAATTACCGAGGAAACAAGGGTTTGGGTGCAGTTAATCCTTTAACCCTAGAAGTTTGTGCATTGCAATATGAAGGTGAAAACTTTAGAGTCTTGTAGCTCAATCAAAATTAGAAGCGACTGTGTAACCAGCCAACTATTTGATACTTCGATTATATATTCAGCCAAGACGATACGTTCAGAGCTCAAAGCACTAATTTCTCTAAGGTTCATCTCTTTAATTTCTTATTGACGTGATGTTCTTCACTTCTTAATATTCAATTCAGCCACTATTCTTCGTGGATCACTTTAATAAGTTTATTTTGCTGTTCTATAAGCACTTTGTAGCCATAAATTAATTATTGGAAATATTATTGTTAAGTAATGATGATTCTACATGTCTTCGTGTGTGAAGATTGGGTTTTTATGGGGTGGGTGAGGAAGGGTCATTGAGGGGAGGAATGCCGTTGGTAATATATGGGTTCATACTATATAAGAACTTTAGCTCATTTGAATATCGTTGCTTACGAGTAATTAGAATTGACCTCAATTCGTTTTGCTGTATGGAATTGTACCTGTCTGTCTGTATGCTGCATGTTCGTGTATTTAGCAGTCTCACATTAGCATATTGTCAATAGGATAATGATTAAGATAATAATGGTGAATGATTTTTCTTTGCAGAGGCATGTTGGAAGCTCCTTTAAACGAAATGATTTCAGTAACATTGTAAATTAGACATGCTTGATTTTTCTAATTTTGATGGCGCAATCATTGATAGCAGTTACACATAAGGCTGCCTTAAGACTGAATTTCAACAGAAATTTTGACTTCATCCGCAAAGTGAAGAGGCTTGAGGTATTGGATGGATATAATTTCTTTCCCCAAGGGTTTTCTTCTATTGGCATTAAGCAGGAGAAGTTATACCAGGAAAAATCATCTCGCTTGATTTTGCTAGGAAAGCTTGAAAGCTCTCTGAGAGAACACCAAGTGGATAAGGCTTGGGAAACCTATAAGGAGTTCAAGCGCCTCCATGGTTTCCCAAGCCCGTTTCTTGTGGCTGGGCTGATAACTGAGTTATCTTATTCACCTGATTCAAAATGCCTTCGTAAGGCATGTGATCTTGTTCTTTCTATTTCAATAGAGAAACCAGGAATACTTCAGCCCGACCTAATGACTAAGCTCACCCTTTCCTCGGCGAGGGCTCAAATGCCTGTTCCAGCATCAACCATCCTTCGACTAATGCTAGAGAAGAGGAGTTTGCCATCTCTTGATATGTTGGGAATGGTCTTTCTACATATGGTGAAGACAGAAATTGGGACATATTTAGCATCAAATATCTTGATCGAAATTTGTGGTTGTTTTCTGAATAGAAATGCCCATAAATCAGCTCACGTAGAGTTGAAAAAGCCTGACACTATGATCTTTAATCTTGTTCTAGATGCTTGTGTAAGATTTGGAGCATCTTTGAAGGGTCAGCAAATTATGGAGTTGATGGCACTAGTAGGAGTTATAACTGATGCTCACACCGCTATAATTATTTCTCGAATCCATGAAATCAATGCCATGAGGGACGAGTTAAAGAAATTTAAATATTATATAGATCAGGTTCCAGTTAATTTAGTTTGTCACTATCAGCACTTTTATGATTTTATGCTAAGCTTGCATTTCAGATTCAGTGATATAGATGCTGCGTCCAAACTCATACTGGACTTGTGTAGGTATGACGAGTCAAATTTGTTTCAAGGGGGTAAGAGGGAACCACAAATATCATGCACTGTCTCCATTGGATCTCACAACATGAGTACGGGATTGACATTGCACTTTTTACCCCAGCAGTTACAGAGAGATTCTATTTGTAAAGTGGACAGCAAGCCAGGGCTGGTTGTATTCAAGAACGGGAAATTTTTTCTTAGCAACAAAGCTCTGGCCAAACTGATCGTAGGATACAAGAGATGTGGGAGGATTGGCAAGCTCTCAAAGCTTCTCATTAGCATTCCGAATAACTGGAGTTCATTAGAATATAACAGTCTGTGTTCCAATGTGATTGATGCTTGTATTCATTTGGGATGGCTACAGACTGCCCATGACATTTTGGATGACTTTGAATTAGAAGGATATCCCATCAGTGAAAGTTCATATATTTCCCTTTTGGCTGCTTATTCCAAAGCGAAGTTGTTCAGGGAAGCAGAAGCACTAATAAAACAAATGAGGAGAACTGGCCTTGTTTTAAATACTTCCCCCAAGATGGCTTTCTCCTCATATACTTCTGAATCTGAAGCTGGAAAGGTGCATCTGAAAGAGCTAACATCACCTTCCAAATCAGATTTAGCTGAGTCTGTTGTTCGAAATATTAGAGAAGAGGAGAAAGTGGGTCCTTCTTTGGTTCATGAGTACAATTCCTCCATCTACTTCTTCACAAAGGCCAAAATGATTGGAGATGCCTTGAAGACATATCAAAAAATGCAAGAGATGAAGATCCAGCCTACCGTGTGTACTTTCTTCCATCTGATTTGTGGATATGCTTCTTTGGGAATGTACCGTGATATCACGATCTTATGGGGGGATATTAAGAGGAGCATGAAGAATCAGAATGCAATATACCACAGAGATTTGTACGAGTTACTGCTGTTAAATTTTCTTCGAGGTGGTTATTTTGAGAGGGTTATGGAAGTAATTGGTATTATGATGGAGAATGGTATGTACCTGGATAAATGGAGTTATAAAACTGAGTTCTTAAAGTTCCACAGGGATCTTTATAGGAGCTTAAAAGTGTCTGATGCTAGAAATGAGGTTCAGTCCAAGAGGATTGAGCTTGTTGGGGCATTTAGGAAGTGGGCTGGAATTGGTTGACTTCCCTGTAAAACTTTTCTAGAAAGATTGCGCTCATATGATTCATATCCTCGTCCAACAAGATATCATCCGAAGCACTTGTGGTTTGGACCCGAGTTCAAGGAAGAAGCTCCACCACACACCACCGGCATGTCAAATATGCTTCATAGTCTTTGCTCTTCGTTGTTCTCTCCTGATGACATGGTCCTTTATTTCCATCTTCACGATAAAATTTTGGATCACTTAGTAATGAATTTGTATGCTGAATAGCAGAACATTGTAATTATAAATGATGTTATCTTTTCTTTTGGGAAGGTGAGCAAAGTCGTAGAGTTTCAATGTGATCAATGCTAGAGAAAAGCCGCTTGCTGCTCATTTGTTTACGAATGACAAAATGCTAAAAGAGGAGTTTGTAGAAAGTGTCTCAGGAGGGGGTTTGTCCATTAATGGAACGACTCTGCAAGTAAGGGTTCTTCCTCGAGTTACAATCCTTGCTTTAGAATTTTTTTTTTTTTTTTATACGCTTGCAGTCATGCTTATTATATTGTGTGTGTTCTTTTATATATACTTGCATTATACAATTTTGCAATGCTTTCCATGTTTTAGCGACGATTGATTAGTTTATCAAAAAGAAAAAAATGATTAATAGACGGCGTAAATGGTGCAGGTTACAACTGTCACTTAACCATTTGGAGGCATAGGGAATGGGATCATACCATGGGAAATACTCTTTTCACTTTTGCTGGGAAGCAGCTGGAAGGTGCCCGCCCAACACATCCGAGAAACTGCAATTTCTCAAGGCATTTATATTGAAATATACTGGGCGTTTTCCGAATTGGTCGTAAGATTTAACTATATTATGGTTGTCCGTGTATGAATTCTTGGATAGGTAGAAGGTAAAATGTCTAATTTATGTTTGCGCTTTGTATATGTAAAGAATAATTATGTAGAATGTAACTATTTGATTTATGGGAACCCCCAGAAGCTGATGAAACTTTTTTAGTGAAAGTTGTCTCAATTCCCCGAGATTGCATCGAGAATTTGTGTTCCTTTTGGATTTCCTAGGATCTACCTCTATTAAACTTCTGTTTGGTGAGAATTAAAATCAGATTTTTAGTAGATTTTGATAGTAGGCGATGAAATGTGTGATTGAAAAGTTGTGGGTCTCATGAAATATGTGATTAAAATTAATTGTTAACTTTTATTTGAATTAAACTCTTGATTTTAATTTCTATCAAATAGGGACTAACATTTGATTCTATTTTTGCCATGTATTTCTCCTCGAAAAATCTTGTATGCTATCATATATATTCAGTGTTGCCAAAAATCTTATAAACCTCATTTGATTTTGTTAAAAATAGTTTTTAGTAAATTTGATAAAAGTTAATGAATTGTGGTTGAAATTTTGATAAACAAAAAAATGTGGATTCTAAACATATGTGATTAAAATTAATTATTAACTTTAATTTTTTATCAACATTTTTATTTAAACCAAATAGGGACTGAATCCGAATCTTCGACTTATAACCTTTCAACTTGCAAAGTTGCAAACGACCGAGTAGTTAATCCTTTATTGGTTTGCAACTTGGGTTATGGGGTTTTTGTACTTTAAAATTCAAATCTCCAAATATAGGAGTGAATAAATTTAGCTTAAGAAAACTACATGGACTCGTTAAACATGAATACAATTATAATACATTTGATGACTATTATCACGAATGGTTAAAAGTTACACGCTTGTGACTTTGTTCAACATTACGAGCATTTCCTGGACAAATTTACAGCGAAAGACCTCTATTTTAATCTTAGCCCCCGTTATTCCTCAATTATAATTCAATGTTCTCTCTTTTTTATCAATCACGAATTCTTTAATAAAATAATATTATACGTAAATTAAAAAATTTATTTTTTAATCACATATTTTTTAAAAAAATTACTATTCATCTCATTATAATGTGTAATCATGACGGCCAAATCGGCTCTCAACACCATCTGCTGTTCATAATTTCCGTCTTGTTCTGCCCTTGCAGCAGCCTCAGCATCTTTACAAGGTATCTCTACTTATTTTTTATTATGAAAATTAGCAATTTAAAAAAGAAGATTCCATATTGATAAAATATTATAGATATAAAACAACTTTTTGCGGGAATGATTTAACTATCTATCCTGACTTCTTTTTTCTTTTCTCAATTATAAAATTTCTTTGATTAAAATGGGAACCTTGCTTTTAGCTATATTAAAAAAAAAAAAAATTATGTAATAATGTGTGAATAAAATTATATTTTCTATGATCTTTATTTTATTTTACTCGTAATAGTAAATGATATTGAAAAAGAGTGAAAGTTATTTCTTTTTTCTTTTCCTCAAAAGTTTAAATTAATCTTATTCCTTTCTTTTCCTCTTTTATTATTTTAAACGTGCTAATAATATAGAACTGCCGCCTGCTGCCCATCTTTCTTTGTCATATCAGAAGGCATCTACAACGCTAGCCACCCAGGCACAAGGCCACTCTCCCTCCCTTTAAACACACAATTGAAAGTGGGGTGGTGTTGGTATGGCGTTGGAGGCAGCGGAGCTGGTGGCGGGGCTGAGGGCAACCTTTGGGAGTAGCAAAACCAAAAGCTACGAATGGCGGGTGTCCCAGTTGAAGGCCATTGTGAAACTAGCTGATGAACGTGAGAAAGACATAATTGGTGCTCTTCGCTCTGACCTCAACAAACCAGAATTCGAATCCTATGTCCACGAGGTACATAATTCATTCTCGTATTACAGTTCTTAAATGTGTATGTATTCTTGTTTCTTGGGACGAAGGGTCTTATTCTGATAAACTCTTTGTATTGGTCTGTTTTCACTGAAGAAAATGGAAAACTATGGGTTCTTTTTTCATTTATTTGTCTTTGATCTGGTGGAAATTGCTTGCCTTCGCATTTTTATGGTATTTTACAACTTCAAGAGGATATTTGTTTTAGAATAATGCTAAGTGTTTACATTGTGTGGGAGTTCGAAAAAGTGTTTTTTTATTTTTAAAACTGTCCAATCATGTCTTGCTTGGCACAATATAAAAATGATATAAAAAGGATGTACATGTGACATGATTGTTTGTTTTAATATTTTTTAAGTAATAGATATGCTTGAGTAAATTAAGATAATATGGTTTCCGGGCTTTGTTTTTTTAGTTGTTGAAAATGAAATTCAAATAAATAAACGCGCACTCTCCAACTGATTAAGCTCGTCCTGAATTTTAGTCTCGCCACTATGAAAAATTTGCAAGTTCGAATCTTTAAAAAAAAATGTAATTTTAGTATGCAATTGAGGGTCGTATTGAAGACTAAATTTAAACAAATAAAGCTAGCTTCCTTGTGTTCGAATTCGTTTCTTAACAACTCCAAGTTTATCTAGAATAAATTTTACTCCAATGTCCTGTTAATCTTTTAGAAATTAAAGATCGTTGGTTAATTGACGCTCTTCATCTTCAAAAACATTTCTCCCTTTTCTATTATTTTTATCATTATCAAGATTTGAAATGTTTCCAAAAATGGAGCAATTCTTAACACAGATAGCAGCATTCAATGTACATGAAGTTCTGTTTGAGTAGGTAGTAGCCAAGTGCATTAAATACAAATAAATATTGTGTTATGTTTTAATTCTTCTCGTATTTTAGACATTTCATTCGCTGCATCTGATTAACGTTATGTATGTTACAGATTTCTGGAGTAAAAAAGTCATGCAAGTTGGCATTGAAGGAATTACATCAATGGATGACTCCAGAAAAAGTATATTGACTACATTATAAAAACTCAGAGGCTGATTGTTCACTTGGTTATCTGTCGAATAAGGGTGATTCCAATGCTAATTGTTTGTGATTGCAGGCAAAAACCTCATCAACCACATTTCCATCGTCAGCTGAAATAGTTTCTGAACCCCTAGGTGTCATATTGGTCATATCGACTTGGAACTATCCTTTTTGTATGCCGATTCCTATTTCTCTATGTTCTTTGTTTACATGTTTATTTCTCGACTGTATAAAACATGTTTCAGTTGTGATTGTTTCCTTTCCCTTGCAGTGTTATCTCTTGATCCAATTGTTGGAGCTATCTCAGCTGGTAATACTGTAGTGTTGAAACCGTCAGAAATCGCCCCTGCCACATCCTCAATGCTTTCAAAGCTTATCCATGAATATATGGATTCTTCGGCTGTGAAAGTTGTTGAGGGTGCCGTGCCTGAAACAACTGCATTGCTGGAGCAAAAATGGGATAAAATATTCTATACAGGTATTAACGAAGTCAATCGCTTGTATTTTTTCATCTTATGAAGAAAGAAATAATTTGTAGGCGTTTATCTTTACAATCTTGTAGGGAGTTGCAAGGTGGGACGCATTATATTAGCTGCTGCTGCAAAGCATCTTACGCCCGTGATTTTGGAGCTTGGTGGAAAATGTCCAGTGGTTGTCGATAAAAACGTGAATTTAGAAGTAATGATTTATTTCCTTATCTGTGTTGTGCCACAATCAGCATCTACTTTCATTTTTACCATTTTTATTCTTCATTTACAAGGTTGCTGCAAGACGGATAATTGCAGGCAAGTGGTGCTCAAACAACGGGCAAACCTGTGTTGCCCCTGATTACATAATAACTACAAAAGCATTTGCTTCAAAGTTGGTAAGTTTTCACATGTGATTGAAGTTCCATATAACACGCACCAGAAAAGATATTTGTGGTATTTTTGGTGAAGTGAAACTCAACAGCAGTTGACAGTATCAAGAAAAATAAACTTGCATATTATTGTATCCAGCAGACGAGCACTTAATATAGATTCATTAACTTCTGATGTCACTCCTCAGATAGATGCTCTGATTTCTGAACTGGAGAAATTCTTTGGGAAGGAACCGTTGAAATCACAAGATCTATCGCGCATTGTAAATTCCAACCACTTCAATCGCTTGGAAAAAATAATGAATGATGAGAAGGTTTTGGATAAGATAGTTCATGGAGGTCAACGGGATGAAATCAATCTGTGAGTTACAAAGATGATTTTATACTTTTTATTGAAGACTTAATTTAAATAAATGTGTTCCCCCTCTAGTAGCTTAAGCTTTTAGACGAGGTGACTCAACACTTTTTACAGTATACAACAATGAACTTAAATCAAAATAGATTTTGTGTCGATATTATTTTCCTTTCTATAATGGCAGAAAGATTGCTCCCACTATTCTAATGGATGTTCCGGAAGATTCTTTAATCATGAATGAGGAGATATTTGGTCCTTTACTTCCAATTATCACGGTAAAAATTTCGATCCTTTGTTCATACTTTTCGCAGAGCCTCATTTTTGTTATAAATGTGAGAAAAAATGTCGTACATCGGTTAGATATGGAGACAATATGGTTTATAAATGGTTAAGGCTACTCCACCTAATAGGTACATATTTTAGATGGATATCATGTAGGCCTTGATTGAGTAGGTGAGATGGACGGAAGAAGAAATCTCTTGTGGGGCCATAATGATCACGCTTGGGCTATATTTTTGCAGTGCTCTTTTATCGAGACAAAAAAGGGGCAGAAAGGCGAACCTGTTTGACATTCTTTGCTTTATTTTTGTGTTAGCTTGGGACAGTTTTAATTTGAAATGTTGTTATTTTTTCTTTTGTGAAGGTCAACAAAATTGAAGACAGTATCAATGTGATCAATGCTAGAGAAAAGCCGCTGGCTGCTTATTTATTCACAGATGAGAAAAAGCTCGAGGAGGAGTTTATAGGAAGCGTCTCAGCAGGGGGGATTTCGATTAATGAGACTACTCTGCATGTAATTATTTGTGCCAACTGTATTATGCGTATATTGTTGCATATTTACTTGCACTATATCTTGCATTAGGCATGACGTTTTTCACCTCCATGATGTAATTTCCACGTGGTTTTGGAAATATCCCGCGAACATGAAGTTGGTATTTACTGATGCAGGTTACAGTTAACACTTTACCATTTGGAGGCGTAGGTGAAAGTGGAATGGGATCGTACCACGGGAAATTCTCTTTCGATGCTTTCAGCCATAAGAAGGCAGTTTTACGGCGTAGTTTTGCAGGGGATGCAGCTACAAGGTACCCGCCATATACACCAGAGAAATTGCGACTCATCAAGGCACTATTAGATGGCAATACACTTGGCATTTTTCGAGCTTTATTTGGTTGGTAATGATCAATTTTGGCTCTGTATGTTCCTAGAGATCTGTAGCTTTGTATCACGTGTTATTGTAAAACAAACAAGATACTAGAATCTCTCTGATATCACTTGTTGTGTTAATTATGCCCAGAATCTCTGATACCAATTGTTGGAAATTTAAGATTCTAGATACCAATTGTTGGGAATTCAAGAATCACGTATCGCTCGATATTACTTGATATGAAACCAATCATCGGATTGAAATGTTGAAGTTATATGGTAAACTATGAAGTATATGATCGTAAGTAAAAAAATAAAAGAAGACAAGAAAATATAATAGATGAATTAGAAGATTTTATTGCACCACAAATAATGAAGATGGAAAAATATTACAATGATCCTAAAAATTAGTAATCATTTTTCTCACATGATTCTCACACTATAAAATTGTATAAAAGAGTCTAATATTATAGGGTACGTTCTACCCTCCTAGTAGAGTTGATGAAATAGGTTATCAAAAAATCGAGTCTAAAACGAAAAAAGAGGGAAAAAAAAAAAAAAAAAGGCAAAAAACCTGGTGCTCGGGGCGAAATATTGAACAGGGGCAGCGTCGGGCGTTCTGCCCTTCTTTTTTTTTTTTTGCTTCAAGTTGTTTTCTTCATTCC
>CAIGRB010126415.1:121443-175702 GCA_903798255.1 Fraxinus quadrangulata | reverse complement strand
AAAGTTTTTTTTTTTTTTAAGTTATACTCGCAACAAATACATTACATTTAAATTACATTAAATATCATTAACCTTTACTTATCGTCGTGTTTGTATTCTTAATTTTTTCATCATATACTCTTATCTTTAAACTTTTATTAATTAGCAAATTTTGTCCTTGATCACGGTTTTCATCCAAAAATATCATTAGCATACTTTAAAACGAAGGAAATATATTCAGTCTTAATTTTATTTTAGCTTCTTTTTTTTTTTAAATACGAGGGGTAAATAAGTTTTTTTTTTTTTTATTTGTAATTATTTGAGAATAAGAATGTGAAGAAAAATTAGGACATAAATGTTATAATGAATATAAGTTAGGAACTTTAATGCAATTAAAATGTGGTGGGACAGTGGGGATATATTTAAACTTTTTATTTAGGTCTTGACTTATCTATTTGGACGTTATTTGAGTTAGAAATGCCATTGAATTCTTTATTAATTCACGGGTTTTCCTCTTCCGTCTATTTAACATATTTTTTTCCAAGATACAAACAAAGAACATTTCATTAATCAATTTCACTTCTTCAATCAATAATGTTGTATTAAAAAAATATTTATATGTTATTCCAAAATGTAAATATTATTAAAGAAGTTGAAATTGACTACACGAATCACATTTTCACGTCAGTACAAGGATTTAATATTTTATTATAAAATGTGATAAAAAAATGTATACTTTGCCGTTAGCCAGTGAAACATTATATGGTGACAGCATGCAAACTTGTTGCTCCTCGATGAAGTCTCATTCAATCGATGTGTGCATCGCGCCCATCATACTGCTTAACGAATTCCAACAGGCACGCCCGAAAGTTTGTCGGGAAAAAAGTCTAGTGAGACTAGCTTTCTTTATCTAGACTTGAAACATGATACAAGAGTGTGTGAAAAACAATATTAAACGAATAAATAGCTTTTTGTGACAATAAATGTATGATTGCATAATTATCACCTACGGCTGCTGATATTAATGTATTTATTAGAAGTCTAAATCTTGTTAGGCTGAAGATTTGATTAAATTAAGAAATAAATTATGGAATATGATTGTGATTTTTGGGAATTAAATTAATATGCCTGTAGTGATAAGATCTGCAACCTTGATTTGGAGTTTGTGACAACTTATATTGAAGCCCTATTTTATGATATAATTGGACAACATGTAGGGGGTCGTTTTAGTCAAACTCTATTGTACACTACTAACAAATTTTGTCACTAGACATTTCAATAATCTCAAATTGAATAAATAATCCATTTTCTCTTTATGTAAATATTTTCCTCTATATGTGATTCTCGTACATTCACAACATACCGTGATTATAATTGCCTATCATGTCTTATATGTCAACATTTTCTTTAGGGCTAGGCGCCACACCTAATCGACAAACTAGTTATTTACGCATTTTAATGACTGACGGTAGATTTTAAGATGCTATTTATGCCAATATTGACTCCATAAAAAATAAGTTCATAGTAATCTCAAATCGAAGAGATTATCCCATCTCTCTCAACGTAAGTTTCACACATTTAAATTGAATCCTTTTGAGTTAAGCACCACACCTAATCGAATAACTAGTTACACTCGCATTCTTATGACTTTGACATTAGATTAAAGATACTCTTCAATGACAACATTGACTTCATGCATCAAGATTTATGACGTATTAAAAGAATAAGTAATGTTTATATTTTTCTAGAGTCTAGATGATCATGAATCACTGCAATCTTGTCCAATGTCTGAAGATGTATTCATACCTCATTGCACCATAGATGGATGATCGTCTAAACTCTAGATGAATAGTAACATTACTTGATGATCTTCATCGATCTAGGTGATTGAACTCCATTCGTCAGGTGATCATCATCGGGCTACATAGCAGTAAACCTTCTAATAGATAGCATTAGTTAAAATGAATTAGAAAAAAGCAAGCTTGTTAATGCGGCCCAATGCAGCCGGCCATCTTCCCCTTCCCAAGAATAAAACCAAGCACATAAGCCACCATATAAAGCTCATTACTGTCAAAACCAAAATACCGTCTCTTTATACAGAAGGCCATATTCCCTTCTCTACTGCATCAGTACTCCCAGCACTCCAAACGCATTAGCCTCTGTATCCGCACAAATGCACACACTTTAAAGTGGGGTGTTGATGTTTGTTGATAGTATGGCAGTGGACATGGCAGAGGTGGTGGCTGAACTGAAGGCAACCTATACAAGTGGCAAGACAAAAAGCTATGAGTGGCGGGAGTCGCAGTTAAAAGCCCTGATAAAAATGGCTAATAACCATGAGAAAGATATAATTGAAGCTCTCCGTTCTGACCTCAATAAACCAGAATTTGAAGCCTTTGTCCATGAGGTCACATAATTTATACTTGTTTTCCTTATAACTAGGAGTGAATATCACAGTCCTTAAATGAGTATGCTCATATAATAACTTTACTTGCGGCTTGGTGATTTATACCTCAGCCAGTCAACTTATAATTACTTGAACACTTTCCCGGATTTCTTATTATTTTGTTTGTAACAACTGGCACCGGAGCAAACACGAGGGGAATCTCATATTGCCAAGTTAAAACTTGACCTTTGACATTATAGCTAGATAGGCTCCTTTTATGAGCTAGTCCCAAAGATGAGTTTTACTTGTTATTGTATCAACAAGTTTAGTGGAACCAAGGGACTGGTAATCATTTTTGTCTTTTTTGATTGCCATCCAGTGTTTTATTTTCGCTGAAGAAGATAGAAATTTCTGAGTTATTTATTTGTGGCTTTTCGATTTGATTTGGTTGAAATCGATTGTCATTTAGATGCTGAATTTTATTAATCAGGACCATGTAGGGGAGCAAATATTATTTATCCTTTGCTTGCTCAGGGGTTGAGCTGCCTCTCTTTTGTGGCATGCCTATGTACATTCTTGATGACTAGTTGAGATAACACTTTTGATCTTTTTGTGTGTTTTTGCAAACTTGCTTTGCTTTTTATGATAATAGCAGTTTTAATCATGAACTAATTAGCTAACATCCTGAAGAGATATGTTACATATATTTCATCTGAAAATATACATTGTGTTTGTCTTTTCATTCTTAGCTTCTGATTAGTGTTATATTCTCTGTAGATTTCTACTGTCAAATCATCGTGCAAGTTGGCATTGAAGGAATTACGCCGATGGATGGTTCCAGAAAAGGTAATTTACCTCGATTACTATAAACTTTCACCTTATTGTTATCTTGATCATCAGTCAAATAAGGTTATTTCGGCTCTAAGTATTTGTGGTCACAGGCGAAAACCTCATCAACCACATTTCCCTCATCAGCCGAAATAGTTTCAGAACCCCTCGGTGTTATAATGATCATATCAACTTGGAACTATCCTTTTTGTACGTTGATTCCGGTTTATTTGTTTTCTTTGTTCACAAGTTTTAATTTTCGATTATATTCAACTGTGACTGTTCCTTTCCCCTGTAGTGTTATCTCTTGATCCAGTTGTTGGAGCTATTGCAGCCGGTAATGCTTTAGTGTTGAAACCATCGGAAATTGCCCCTGCCACATCCGCACTGCTTTCGAAGCTTCTTGGGGAATATATGGATTCCTCGGCAGTGAAAGTTATTGAGGGTGCTGCCCCTGAAACGACTGCATTGCTGGAGCAAAAATGGGATAAAATATTCTATACAGGTATACCGAATGTAATCACTCATGGATTCTACTCCCTAATAATCTTTTACCATTATGATATAGACTGACTGAAATTTTCAGATTTAAATGACCTTTCTAAATATGTATTCAAACAAGTAAATTCGTAGGAAATGGAAAGGTGGGACGTATTGTATTAGCTGCTGCTGCAAAGCATCTTACGCCCGTGATTTTGGAACTCGGTGGAAAATCTCCTGCGGTTGTTGACAAGAACATAAATTTAGAAGTAATGACATCTTTCATAATGCCAAATTCAAATTGTTACGTGGCCAAAACTATTGTGTGCTGTTATTTTTACCATTGTTATTCTGCATTTTCAAGGTTGCCACTAGACGGATAATTGGAGGCAAGTGGGCCTCAAACTGCGGGCAAACCTGTGTTTCCCCTGATTACGTAATAACTACAAAAGCATTTGCTTCAAAGTTGGTGAGTTTTCTCCATTTGATTAAAGATCCATATAACTTAAACGATGTGGATATCGAATTTCTATGTTTCAATAACTTCTGATGTCATTTCTCATCAGATAGATGCTCTGATATCTGAACTGGAGAAGTTCTATGGGAAGGAACCTCTGAAATCACTAGATTTATCAAGCATTGTAAATTCCAGTCACTTCGATCGCTTGACAAAATTAATGGATGATGAGAAGGTTTTTAGTAAGGTAGTTCATGGAGGTCAACGGAACAAAACCAATCTGTAAGTTCCGTTGCTTGATTTTACACTAACGATTAAACTTGATTTTTTATCGAGGTTATTATTCTCCTGTCTATCCTGGCAGAAGGATTGCTCCGACTATTTTGTTGGATGTTCCAGAAGATTCTCTGATCATGAATGAGGAGATATTTGGTCCTTTACTTCCCATCATCACGGTAAAACTATGGTTCATGTGGTGAATTTTTCTGAGCCCCATTATAAATGAGATATACGTCAACATGAAACAAAGAGCAAAATTTATGATGAATTTCCAAGAACTCGTAATTATTCGCTATAAGAGTCGAAAATTTTGATAGCAAATATGGCATACAATGCTACTTTTTTTTTAAATATGAATACAGAGGGCAGAAAGATACACATGTTTGACTTTTTGTCTTTGCTTTTATTTTAGCTCTGGAAAATTTTAATTTGAAGTAATGTTTTCTTTTGTGAAGGTCAACAAAATTGAAGACAGTATCAATGTTATCAATGCAAGAGAGAAGCCTCTTGCTGCTTATTTATTTACGAATGACAAAAAGCTAATGGATGAGTTCGTAGGAAGTGTCTCAGCAGGGGGTTTGTGTATTAACGACACTACTCTGCATGTAATTGTTCTTCCTGGATTATAATCCTTACTAAAGCTTTTGGTAGATTTGAAATTGTCATTTATATTAAGCGTATATTGTTGTGTATATACTTGCACGATGATTTGCATTAGCTTTGACGGTTTTTACAATCATGATGTGATTTGTCCCTTCTAATTATGTTGCCGCACCTCTAGTGGTCATGTAAAATGATGAGCTTATCAAAAAAAAATGTCAATGGGAATGACCTGAATCATTATGATAAACTTGCTGGTGCAGCTTGCAGAGTCATCTTTACCATTTGGAGGCGTAGGGGGAAGTGGAATGGGATCATACCACGGGAAATTCTCTTTTGATGCTTTCAGCCATAAGAAGGCAGTTTTAAAACGTAGTTTTGCTGGGGATATAGCTGCAAGGTACCCACCATACACAAGCAGGAAGCTTCAACTTCTGAAGGCACTGCTAAGTGGCAGTATACTTGGGATTCTTCGAGCTTTATTTGGTTGGTAAGATCCAACCGTGTTTTAGCTATCCCATTTGGTCGAACGATTACATCAGCAGTAAAAGGTCTATGTTAAGTATGTGCTTTTATGATAGAGAATAATGTATTGTGGCTAATTGGCTCCACATTTATTTGAACTGCGAGGCACCTTAGAAACGTTTGTATATGTTTTGCATTGTCTCATTCCAAACAACAAGTTTCATTACAAATCTATATCATTACATAATTCAGTTTGTTGATTTGTCAAGATCTTTATTTTTCCATATTTGTAATGCTTGGGCATGATAAAAATCAAGCCTTGGAAATAAAGATCCTGTCGAATATTGTACAAAACAACAGTAAATATCATAACATGATATGATGAAGTGGATTCAACATCTCATTCTATGATTCGGTGAAAGTGACTCAAATTGGAATGTGAAAACAAGATAAAAGTGCAATCAACCATTTCAACTACTCGATTCTGTTCTGTTAGTTCTTATATTTACTGTAAGATCTAAATTGAGTGGATCATTCAAAACTACAGCAAGGACACATTCTTGGTGTTCTGGTTAAGGACACATTCTTACTCTCTTCCTCCTTAAAAGGGAAATCTACTTCAATCCTCTCCCACTCTCATGTTTGGGTAAATAGGCTTCTCATTTTGAAAATTAAAGGACACTACATCTCTTGCTTGTTGGGTTGAAAATGTCATTGCAATTACTTGAGCTTATTTCCACTACTGAATGCATATGGAATTATTGATATTTCTAACCTTCCGCCATAATTTAGTCCTCTTTATACTTAAAATGCTCATACTAGCGGATGCAGATATAGGATCAGGAGTTTTCTGCTGCACATCCTCCTCCTTTTGCAGATGGAGTCCTAGGATTTGGAAGTTTTGGAAGATGTATTTTGTCACAGCTAAGATTTCAAGGGGACCTTTGGCATGTTCCACTAATTTCTTGAACTCTTTTGACTCGATAGTTTTGAGCTTCATCATTGACAAGAATGTCTGTTTTAAAATAGCACCAACATAATGTTTTATTGTCAGCATGTCTTGAGGACCTGTTGGAGTTCTGTTTTAGATGGTATATGACAATAATAAGAAAAAGATGCTAAAATCAAATTCTTTGTACCATCCAGTATAGTCATATACAATGTACAAAACATGCAATACATTTATTAATTCTTCATTACAAACTTACTTGGCAAGCTCTTCAATTGTAGGAACTGGACAATGTGATTGGGAAACCCCAGGAACTTGGACCAGAATTTGAAAACCTGAACATAATTGGAGAGAAGAAAAATAAACAAGGCATTAACAGAATGACTTGGATTTCCGTCGTTGAATCAAATTCTCAATTTTAAAGTACAAGGTCATTTCTATGCTACAAAAGTTGGTGATTTATGATTTTGAAAACCAGAAATTGGATTGAATTACGCAAACTGCAGTGAATTACCAGATAAGCTTTCTTCTAAGTTACTTTTAACGTTTTCTTTTTTTCCATACAAGGGACTCCAGGAGCTTTACATACAAAACAAATTAATGTTTAACTGAAGCCTAAATATATTTTGTGCAGTAAAAGATGCACACCTACCATGCATTCAGGGAATACGAGAAATGGTAAATGGCACAACGGAAAAGATATTGCTCGTTCGCACATGAGAAAAAAAAAAGGAAGCTGGATTATTCATTCACAGTAAAGTTGATATTCACAACGTCACTTTCCTCAGAGATTTATTTGCTTTCATCTCTTAGAATAATATGGTGTACAATTGGCTTCAGGCAAATAAATTTCCAAACTTGCCAATGCTCATTCAATCTGGCCTTATAAAGCATGGAAGATGTATAGTATTCTCTGATAGAGGCCACGTGTTGATTTCCATAATGTTCAACTACATAAATGTTAGAAGAAAATGTTTGAAGGCCTATGAATTCTCAATATACTTGCCCACTGTTTGTGCAGGGAAAAAATCCGATGATGATGATATTCTACGACTAGAAATTCTTTTATTCCCAAAGCGACCCACTGGGCGCATGCTTTGTTTGGGTTCAGTCCTGTTTCCTTTGGTCACAGACTGTGGTTACCTCTACACACACTTGTGTTATTCCATCATATATTGGCATCTCCAAAGTTGTTCAATACAAACAAAAAAGACAAAAACATCTAATGGATTGGCTAATCCTTAATTCACAAATTAAGAATACATGTTTCATTTGAATCATTCAACAATAGTTTGATAACCCTTTTCCAATCTGACCTTCACTGCTAGATGTCAAATAAAGATATATTGGAAACCCCCCTATTTGAATGGTGAATTTTCCAAAGTTTGATAACCCTTTTCCAATCTTCTATTTGCTTGGAAACAAATATTCTGTCATATATTATACAAATCCTAAGATAACATAATTGAGTGGATTATATTATCAATTGGAACTCCTGTATGTAAGTTTATTCTCACTCATTCAGTGGTTTCGAAAGTGATTGAAAATGGAATGTGAAAATGAGCGAAAAGTGGATTATGCTTTATATTCTACAATTTCAGATTTGTTTCTAATTATTTTTCAGGCACTCAATTAATTAATAAAACACTCTTTCAGTTGTGTTCTGCCAGAAGAAGAATTGCATTTCTTAGAAGACCACTATGTTGATGCACTGTTTGATAGGTCGTATTGAAATTCGGTGTGAAGCAATAGTTGGCTGGAAAAGATCTTAGCACTTTAGCTCACCCCAAGTCGAGTGGCAGAGCATGGAAACCAGATTGGAAGACTTGCCAATATCACAAAAATTTAGATGTATTTGCTTGTATTTTGATTTATCAGCTTTCTATAGTTATTAAGTTTAATTTGTAGTTCTTTTTAAGTAAGAATTTTTAAGTATAAGTAGTAGTAATATTTATCAATTATGCAGACTATTAACTATTGAAAATATTAGTCATATTGAATTCATCTTGTTCAAATTCCATTGTTCTTCTCTTTTATCTTTCGAAAAGCAATACAAAATATGAAACCATATTGTTCAAACTAAAGGTTAAACCCCAACCTTGAGGGTCCCCCACCGCCCCGCCCCTAGAGCATTGTGGAGGAGGTAAATCGTGGGATGTGCCTCAGCAGGCCAGGATACAAGAGCTGCCATACTGGCGCCCACAAAGAATCCAATTCNCCATACCTTGTAAGAGTCAGTAATCGAACCCTCACACTGTGGCGACCAGCTCTACAGAGACTACCTCACTCTTGTCCTTTGCACCACTAAACTATGCCCCGGGGGGCACCATATTGTTCAAACTAATTTCTAGACGAGATAGTTAGCAGGTAAAGGTTGAAGTTAAAACTAAGTATTACCCATTTATAAAAAAGTTTCCGGCATAAGCTTTTGATAAAAATTAAGAAGTGAGCCGCGTTGCTAATAAGCTTTTAAATAACGTGATTTAATGTAAAAATGTCTTTTATTCCTGAATTTGCAGCAAATTAAAAAGTTTTATTTTAGAGATAAGATCAAATTAGTTGATAATTATATATTTTAAGATGCATTTGGAATGAGTTTGGAATGGAATGATCTATTGTGGTTGACAAATTCTGCTAGGAATTTTTTTTTTTCCTTTTGGACCGGTATTTATATCCTTATTATTCCTTACAGTTACATCACAACAATTTCCGACATGATTGCAACAGCCCATTCTTCCATTGATTTTTCTTATCATTGGTTGCTGAATTTTTGAGAAGATACATCAGATATTTAGCTCATGTTTTACTGTATGCAATATGTTTAAACTTTAAAGTTGTTCAGTAACTAGAAAAGACAAACATCTAATGGATTAAATATTGTTAATTCACAAGTTAAGATTTTATTTTTTTCTTGTTCATCTTTTCGTCATTGGAATTTCCACCTTAAGAAACAAAGATTTTGTCAAGTATTGTACAAAACAACAATGCAAATCATTATAAGACATTACGAGGACGTTGATTCGCAATTGGCACCCCATTGTTACTCCTTCAATTTATGGTTTCTCATTCTGCACTTTTGAAAGTTATTCAAATGGAATATGAAAGGAACAAAAAAGTGCAATCTATGATATTGTGGACTATATTTTATTCTCAACAGTTTCATGTTCGTTTCTGATAACAAAAGCCTTTAAATAGTCTTTGAGAACCCTAATTTAAGCAAAAAAGACCAAAATAGACATCCACTAAGTCAAAACAACTAAAAACGCCAAAACTAAAAATAATGATAAAACTTCAACGGCCCGCCAATGTGCCTTAAACAGTGAATTTGAAGGTGGAAACGACCTCAACCGGGGGTTCCCCGGTTGGGACGGTATGGAGCACTAAAAACCTTTTCCGAAAACATATTATAATAATCTGACACCCGAACTTAAAGTTATGCCCGTTTCTTCGGAGCAGCAACTTTTTTTGCCAATTTTCGATCCATCTCTTCTTCAAACTCCAACGCTAATTGTCCTACATCAGTTTCACAGTTGGCAATCGACAGCAAAATGTAACAGGGATGAAGGCTCAATCTCCTATTCCTATCAGTCCTTCATCGTACTATTTTCTAGTAGAAGGAGATGCTCTTGAAAATGGGTATCACAAATTTTCTTTCTGAGTTAAAAGAAACGTTGTTTCTAAAATTCAACATTATGATAAAAATAGTTATAACGATCCAATTTGCAGGTTTTTTCATGCTGTACTTCACGTGGGAAAAGAGTTGAAAGAGTTCTATCTTGATATTGACACTGGTAGTGACCTTACATGGATCACTTGTTCCCCAGACAACATTAAGTTTCTGAAGGTAAATTTAAAATATATTAAGCTCTACAAACATATAATTTTTAAAATTAGCTTGAAAATATAATAACTTTGGCCGTATTTGCAGCCTTTTACCATATATTCAACCCCTCATGATCCTTACACGACCAGCAACAATCTCGTGTCATGCGAGGATAATGACATATGTGAGTTGGTCGAAAAACCAATAAACCCGCAATGTCGTCAGCAAAATCACCAATGTGATTATCAGGTTGAATATGCAGACCATGGTTCAACTCTTGGTGTTCTGGTTAAGGACATGTTCTTGTTCTTTTCTTCCTTAAAAAAAAATCCGTCACAATCTACACACTCTCCCCTTTGGGTAAGTAATAAGCATCTGATTGTAACACAGTTCTTAATGTCATTGTACTTATTTGTACTTACACAACAGTCCTCTTACTGGCAGGTGCGGATACGATCAGGAATTTGATGATTCATTCCGTTCTCCTTTTACAGATGGAGTTCTAGGCCTCGGCACTGGCAAAACAAGTATGTTGTCTCAGCTAAGTGATCAAGGTCTAATTAAGAAGGTTACTTTGCCTGTCTGAATTGTCCTTGGAGATTCTAAATCCAATTTACCAGAAACTATATGGATTCCATTTTCGAATAATCACATCGAGTAAGGAAGTTTAGTACTACATGTCAAAATCTGTTCCACTAAGAAGTACTGGAAAAAAATATATATATGGAGTAGTAATGAAAAATTACAAATTTTGCAGACCATATAACATGCTTGGCCCCGCAGATCTTTTATATGATGGAAATCCTCTTGCTTCGGGATTGCTTTTTATGTTGGACAGTGGGACTACTTACAATTACTTCAGCCCTGTAATATACCAAGATGTTCTTTCCCAGGTGTGATGTTAAAAAAAATGATTGCTGTATAAGAGTACGGGTTTCAATAGTTTGCTAGTTATTTTTTCAGGTGAAAGAGTTGGCAGAGAAGACAGCTGCACCAGGTGAGGATCCGTATCTTCCTGCTGCTGGAGACCCTTTGCATCTTCTGACGATTTCCTGTACTCTTTCAGCTCACTAAATTTGAGCTTCACGGGGAACAACAAAGTTTATTTTGAACTAACACCAACAGATTATCTTATAGTCAGCGTAAATTGGTTGGAATTACGCGGATTGCACTGAACTGCCAGAGCAGTTATCTGGTATGTTACCTTTCATAATTCCTGGAGCTTTACTATACAATTTGTTGTTTTCTGGCATACAATCCCACATAGAATAGAACAGGCTATAATTTGGTTGTCCTACATAGAATACAAATTTGTTTATTTGTCCCAAAGAGAACTAGCCAAAGCCAATTCCTAATAGAAGCCCCACTGTTATTTGATGTATTTCAGTTTGTGAGATAGTTGTCTAGAGATTAATACTGTTTAGGATTATCTATTTTGTGGACGGTTATATTTGTATATGTATATGCAAATCAATGTATACTAATGCCTCAATCTATATTATGCAATAAAAGCTACAGGCCGTACTAAGCATTCACGGAAAACAAAAAAGGGTAAATGGCACAAGGGAAAAGATATAGCTCGTTGGCACACAAAAAAGAAGAGGAAGCTGGAAAGTTATTCACCCTAGAGTTGATTTTGAGGTTAAGTGCAACTTCTACGTTCTTGGAGAACCAGTACTGATATGCTATCCGGTGGGAGCTATCGAAATTTGGTTTGAGCTAAGATAGTTGGCTTGAAAAGATCTTTGCAGTATAACTCACCAAAGTTGAGTTGATGGAGCATGTGATGAGAATTAGATTGGAAGACTTGATAAAATCACTTATATTTGGTATTTGTTTGTATTTGAATATTAGGTTTAATTCAGAAAAAAAAAATATTTTTTAAGATAACTTCTTTTTTATTTTGCATTTTAATAACTATACATAGGAACAGCATTTTTCAATTGTGTGGACTGTTAGTGATAATGAGTTCTTCCTCGTGGAATTCCATTGTTCCTCTTCAACCTTTTGTCTTTCAAACAACGCTACAAAATGATAAATTACGTTATTTAAGATATTAAACTTTTAGATAACACGAATACTTGATAAAGGTCATGAATTCAAATTTTTTTTACCCATTTATCAAAAAATGCATCCAATAATTGATGAAAAAAAAAAGTCCACCTTGCATTTTTAGATGAACTAAATTAACATAAAAAGGAGTATTTAATTGTTGATTTTGCAACGAATTACAAAATAATTTTGGCGAACAAAATTAAATTGCTACAGTTGAATATGTTGGCTAAGTTTAACTTACTTTTAAGTAAATTATTATTCTCAAGTTTCCTTGGATGTGTTTAATTTTTTTTCGAAAGGTGTAAATTTCATTTATGGTCTCTGAACTTTCAGCAAGATGTTAACTGGGTGTAAACTTTAATTTGTTTGAATTCTATCCATGATCTTCAAAGTAGGTCATTGAGCGTCAAGTGCTCTCTCTGATCAAATTGATAAAAAATGAATATTTGATTGTCATGCCACTGTAAATCTTCTTCGTCGACGGTTGTTGCATGACATACCAATAAAAAAAGGGTATTTATTTTAAAATTGACGTATTTTTTGTTTTACTCATTTACTTATTAACTTATAACTAAACTGAATTATAGGCAAAATTTTCAAGCTTGGCCAAAACCACTGTTGGTTAGGATCTATTAAGTCGCCATGGAAATTCCATTGCTGGTTTTGGAATGTCTGAAGAATTTTCTCAACAGATTTGCGCAAAAATCCGTTGAAAATTACTTGTAATGGAAAACTTATTGCAAACAAATTAGGTGATGTTCACAAATTAGACGATCCGTATCTTCCTGAATGCTGGAGACCTTCTACATCTTTCACTGATTTCGTGTACTCTTCCAGCTCCTTAAATTTGAGCTTCGCCAACAATGTCTATTTTGAACTAGAATCGCCAGATTATATCACTATTAGCGTAACAACACCGTTAGAAATCCTTTATTATGAACACATTGTTTAGATTAGATACTATTAAGTATTTAGCATGCTCTTCATTTGTAGCCACAACAGAATCTATGCTTGGGGATTTTAGAAAGTCAAGAACTTGGACCAGAATATCAAAATCTGAACATAATTGCAGGTAATAAATACCGAATCATCAGAAGAATAACTTGATGATTTTTTTCCTTTCAATATTAATTCCCAAGTTTTGTTTGCACAAATGTTTCTATGCTATGGAGGTTGGTAATTTATGATTATGAAAACCAGAAAATTGGTTAGTGGCACACGAATTGTGGCGAACTAGCAGAGCAGCTTTCTTTTAAGTTGCCTGTTTTTTGTATACAACCCCTAACTTACTATACAATTCAGTTTAGTTCATACTGAAGTCTTGATCTATTTTGCTCAACAAAAGCAACAGGCCATGCTAAGCGTTCAGGGAAAAGGGGAACGGCGAAAAAGATATTGCTCGTTGGCACATGAGGAAAAAGAGGAAGTTGCAGGCCTTCAGGACACCCTAAAGTTGATTTTTAGGTGACTCGCGAATTCTGTTAATGAAATTTCACTGCGCCAGAAATATTCAAGCATATATATAACTGTATCTGATTACTAAATCATGCACTGCTTAATATATTGAGACACTCTTTTTGTTGGCTTCTCGCCAAAACAATTCATTACTATATCCTTTATAGTTTGGATCCATTCAAAGAGCTATACAAACAATTGACGAGTTACTATTTTTCAGCATTGCTTCCTTTTCTCCATGTTTATTTGTTTCGGTTACAAGTTACAAAACAATAATAACAAGGTACTTATTGTTGGAAAATATATGATTGGCAAATAAATTTTCACTTGTGTATGTGAAATTAATCCCACATTGTTTGGAAATTGGAATTTGAAGAGGAGCCTTAAAAGGGATGACAATCCCACATTGGTTAGAAATGGAAAAGTGGGAAGATATGGGGACTATAAATAGTACCATCCCACATTGGAAAAGAAAAAGAAATGTGGAAATGTGAGAAAACTTAAATAGTTATCCCACATAGGATAAAAACAAGTTTGTGGACCAATTTATATATGGATTACTAATTGGTAAGGTGTAACCATTTGTTGCATAGAGACTCCTCCATGGCCTACGCGCCCGCAGGGGGGGTGCAAATCTTGGCCTTCGGGCCTTGAACTTGTGTGGGCGCGCGACCTGCGTACACGAATGTCGGACCGATAGATAAGGCTCCCCAGGACGTCCAATTTCATTTCTGCTTTTTGTCAACTGCAGTTCTATTTGTTTACTTCTTCTTTCAGTTAGCAGTTTTTGTATTTCCGTTGTAACACTTATTTGCCACTCCATATGAAATAGACAATGCTGCTGACTCTATTCGAATTGAATCTGAACCCTCATGAATGTAACCTAAATTGTTTTCTCTTTATTGTCATTTGTTTTCATTCCATAGAATTCAAAATTAGAGAAATGCTAATGGAAGAAATTTCTGTGAGGGTTATTTTTCCTTTCATGGCAGAATTTATCTCTGTTACTATTCCTCACTGATGAGTGATCTATCACATAATTTTCATTATGGACGTGATCTAATGCAATTCATCGCATATCATGCATTTAGAACTGGTTTGCAAAGGAATAATCTGTGGGTTGACAAATTTTGCAATGGTTTCTTTTTCTTTTTCCCTTTTCGGCCAGCATTCATGTCCGTAGATGTCCTCACAAATCCATCACAAAGCTGAAATTTAGCAAAGAACAAATCTGCAGGTAATTAACACTTGTTTTACTGTATAATAAAACATCGATATTTACAAAGTTGTTGAGTACTAACTAGAAAGGCAAAACATCTAATGGGTTATGTAGCCTTAATTCTTAAGTTACGATGATCTGTTTCATGTTCATCTTTCAACATTGGAATTCTAACCTCAACTACTAGATGACAAAAGGATAATGTTAGATGAATTTTACAAAGTTTAACCCTTTTTTCCTATCTTCCAATTGATTAGAAACAAAGATTCCGTCAGATATTAGACAAACCATAAGACGATAATGACAAACTGGATTCACATTTGGCACTCCTCTGTTAATCCTATATATAAGTTTTAGGTTTCTCATCCTGCACTCAGAAAAGTGATTCACAACGGAATATGAAAGCAAAAGAAAAATGCAATCAATCATATTGTGGAGTACTATCTTTTATGCTCTACAATTTAAGGTTTGTTTTATAGTTGCCAGGCAGCTGTCTAATGAAACAGGCGTACCGGCTCAATCTCCGGTTCCCAGTCCTTCATCCTACTATTTCCTAGTAGAAGGAGATCCTCTTAAAAATGGGTATCATTCTCTTTTAAATTTGAAAGTTGATTTAGTGCTACTTAAATTTAATATCTCGACGCATATGAAATACATTATAATTATTCGATTTGCAGGTTTATTCGTACTACAGTGCAAGTGGGAAATGATTTTAAAAAATTCTTTCTTGATATTGACACTGACAGTGACCTTACATGGATCACATGTCCCCTACTAACATCAAGTTTCTAAAGGTTACTTTTTTGTTCAAATTTTAAGCTCTATAAATATACAAATAATTTTTCTAGTTAGATTAAAATGGAAAAAATAATTTGTGGGTGTGTTTGCAGCCTTTTAGCATATATCCGACCCCAAATGGTCCTTATGTGACCAAGAACAATTTCGTGTCATGCGTGGATGCCTCCATATGTGGATTCGTCGAAAAACCAGTAAATCCACGATGTAGTCAGCAAAATCAGCAATGTGATTATCAGATTGAATATGCAGACCATGGTACACCTTTGTACTCTCTTCCTCCTTAAAGGGAGATCAACTACGATACATTCCTACTCTCACATTTGGGTAAGAAAAGTTCTCATTTTGCAAATCAAACATGGTTTTAAATGTTGTAGCCATTTTTGAGCTTACTTCCATTCACTGACAAGCAAATTTAGTGGTAAAAAATGTGGAACGAGTTTTGGTTATTCCGTCTTTTGATTAATCAGGTTACGTTCTTTGACTAATATAAATAGGTTTTCTCAAGTTCTGTTAAGTATGTCGAAGTTCATGAAATGCAGATTGAGCTATTTTTATTTGCTTAGCTATCCGACATTATTCACTCTTTTCTTTATACTTACTATACAACTCTTACTGGCAGGTGCGGATATCATCAAGAATTTTCTCCTTCACTTCGTCCTCCTTTTACAGATGGAGTCCTAGGACTTGGCAGCGGCGAAACAAGAATTTTGTCACAGCTAAGCAGTCAAGGTCTAATTAAGAAGGCTATGGCCCTTTGCTCAAGTGATAAAAATGGCCCTGGATATCTTGTCCTCGGAGATTCTCTATCAAAGTCACCATACATTACATGGAGGTCACTGTCAAGCAATCACCTTGAGTAAGCAAAATTCACTAGAAATTAGTCCATACATATATACCAAAATGTACTTCACATAAGACTATAAAAATTGCCCATGTCGAAAATTGCATGTAGGCTTGGCCCCGCAGACATCTTGTATGGAGATAATCTTCTCGTATCTGGGCTGCATTTTTCATTGGATAGTGGGACTACTTACAGCTACTTCAGCCCTGCAATATACCAAGCTGTTCTTTCTCAGGTGAGACAGGAGAGAATATAATGCTGCATATCGTCCACAGAATCAATTTATTATCCTCTGGTTGATTTTTCAGGTCAAAGAATTGGCATCGAAAGCGGGAACCCCAGTTGTGGATCCATATCTTTCTGTCTGCTGGAAACCTGTGACATCTTCAGACAACTTCTTGGACTCTTTCGGATCCTTATATTTGAGCATCACAAGTGATAACAGTGTCTATTTTCAACTAGTGCCATTTGACTATCTTACTATTAGTGTAAGAACCTTTCGAAAATTATTATGAATGCATTAAATTTCAAAAGAAAATATAAGCATTTCGCGAGCTCTTAAATTGCAGCCTCTGGATAATGTGTGTTTGGGGATCCTAGACAGCCAGGAACTTGGACCGGAATCTGAAAACCTGAACATAATTGGAGGTAATAAATACAAAGGCATCTAAAGAATAACTCAATGAATTCTTTGTCTATTAAGCTAATTATCAAATTTTGGCTTCACAGACCTTCCTCTGCAACAGAGGTTGGTGATTTATGACTATGAAAACCAGGAAATTAGTTGGGGTGACACGGATTGCAGTGATCTACCGGCACAGCTTTCTAGTAAGTTACTTTTTTTTTCTTATACACGGTTATTGGAGCTTTTCTATACAATTCAAATTAATATTTACTGAAGTGTTACTCTGTGTCAATCTGTGTTGTGTAAAAAAAAAAAAAAAAAGCCACAGGCCCTGATATGCATCCCGTGAAAAAGAGAAAGGGCGAATCGCACAAGGGAAAAGATATCAGTCGTTTGCGCATGAGGAAAAAGAGGAAGCAAAACTTCAATTCGCCCTAAAGTTGATTTTCTGGCCAGATACAAATTATGATTATGAAATTTCATCACACCAGAAATTTTTACTACATATAATCTATCTGATTATTAAATCATGTACTTAATATATTGACAATCTTTTGGCTGTCTTCTCACCAAATAACAATGTCCGTCCACTCCACTAGCATAAAGAAATTCACTGGTGTATACAACTAGTTTGGATCCATTCAAAGGCAATACAAATGATTGATGAGTTCGTATTTCTTAATGGACTGTGTGGTAACGTTTTCACCACTCTATTTGAAACGGATAATGCTGAAAAATCAAGTCGGATTGAGTTTGAAAACTTGCGAATGTAACCTTAATTTTATCACTAATCTAAAAGCTTAAATTGTCAAAGAGGGTCACATGTATATCATTGAAATATTGTCTTAGACACGTCCCTCACGTGTAAGTGGGTTTCAATTTTATTTTTTATTTTTCCAATCAAAGTCTTGCACCTGCACAATTTTATTTAATTAGGTGGCGACAATACTTGAATCCAAGACATTTGCTCTGATACCATATTGAACCACTTAATTTAAAATTTTAAGTTGTTAGAAATGCTCACGTGTATATCATTTAAGTATTGTCTTTAATTATAGTTGCTTCTTGTCATTCTTCGCAAATCAAAAGAGATTGGTAAAAACTTCGAGCCTTCTCATGAACTGTTTTTCAACTCAAAACACATAGGCATTGTCTGTGCAAGAAAAATCCGCGGACTAGTGTTATTCTATCATACATCGGTATTTCCAAAGCTGTTGTATTAAGTAGAAAGACAAAACATCTAATAAATTAAGTATTCTTAGCTCACAAGGTAAGATCATCAGTTTCATGTTCATATTTCAACATTGGAATTCTAACCTCAACTGTCAGATGACAAAAGGTTAATATTTTTCATCAATTTTTTGGTCCATGGGCCAAAGGACCAAACAAAGCCTAATTCGGGAACACAAGCCGAGCTTGTGTCAAAAAGTCAAAAACAACTCAGCTCAGTCAATTGCCACCCCTACTCCAAAATGGGTGGACTACATGAATATCATTTTGCCATATAATGTTGTAAGAACCAATTAGGACTGAATCTGAACTGAATTGCCATGTGATTATTGTTTGCCAATTTTAAAGTCAGTAAAGGCTAACAGCTTTAGCTCCCTTGTGATTTTCACTGTTGCTGGAAATGTACGAAGAAACTTTTCCTGGAAACTTTTGTTCTTAGAGGAAGCAATACAGAAAATGAAGTCACTGACATTTTATACAGAAAGTACATACAATTGCTGCAGTTGTCAAAGGCTTGTACTTTAATGCAGTTAGATTAAAATCTGAACAGTATAAACATGAAGGGCAACACCCAATTACAAATTTCTACCATAGAAGTGTTCACAAAGGATCAATGCAGGGGCTCTTTAATAAGTCATGTTTTCAGCTATGCCAGTTCTAAAAATGATAGTTGCTGCTTGGAGCAAAAATATGCTTTGCTGCGTTCTGAGCTGAAATTTGTGAGATTTGTATTTGCAAGGTTGTTAGTGCACCTGCAAGTAATGAGAAGAACAGCGTAAGAATCATCAAATGGTAAAGCAGACTCCCTGAAGATGATAAGTAGAGATTCATAGGGAACGAAAACGGGTCATAAGCCATAAACACTTTCACGTTTAGAGAGTCAACTAGTTGAGAGAAGATAAGAATATACAGTCAGACTCAGCGTGGCAACCTCCCCACGAGTATAAATTTGAAACAAGTTTCACACTAGTCAGATGGAGCAAAAGGCAGGATAAGACATTGCAAAAGTATTGAAGACTAAATTTAAATAGATAAATGTGATCCCTCTCTAATAGCTTAACCTCTTCATGAGTTGCTTTAACATGGTACTAGAAGCATGCATAGCTCTTGATTTCAAGTTTCGATGCCACTAATTAATGAAAATTGCATGCATCAGGCCTTGAAGACTACATTAAAATAAATAAATGATTCATTCTAACAACATGAGCTTTTAGAAGAGGTGATTCAACACTAGTTATTGCCAAAAAAATATGAACATGTTAAGAAAAAGTGAAAAATGGAAAACTACTATAAACATAGCTAAAATGTTTTTTCACGTGTACTAAAAAGAACAAATGAAAATGGAATATTTTTGCCACTGGATGGCTAATTATTGTGGCTTCATTAAGAGTAATTAAGAATTCTTCCATATAGTATTCGGAAAATTAAATTCTAAGACCTGGAAGGGTCCATTTGCCAGGGAAAAAGGAATCATAGCTTACCTAAATTCCTGAAACTCTCTGAAATGCTATAAAACATGATTTGAGAAATGTGCGTTAGCCTGCAAATATCAGTCAATGTCCGTTAAAACTCAAATGTGCAGGAATTAATTTACTTGAAACAGAAGACAAAGTAACTACAAAAAAATAGTTTCTCAAACGTGCAAATCAACATTTTAATTAGGTCATCATATCCTAAATGTAACCTAATGCAGGAATTTAAAAGCTTTTGAAGAACAATTATCATTATACTGAGGTTAAATTATCCAAAAATAAATAAAAATGACAACTGTACTGCAGATCACAGAGACATGACACGTATGGGAATTATTTTAACAGGGATCTTCCTAGATCTTCAAGAGGAAGCAGGTGATGACATCATGACATGGAGTTGCATAAATCTACCTTTAAAAACGACCGTGACACTAATTAGCATTAACTCATCAGCAGAATCCTGACCCTTTTATTGTATAAGTTGCACACCATATGACACAGAAGACAAGAAAACATCAGAGTACTAACATAGCCACAAGCATTTCATACACAGAAAAAAGGTAAAATACAGCTCCAAGGAAAAAACATCAAGCACCCACAATTTTCACAAGACAGAAACCAAGAAATAAGTTATTTTCTGTTTCATGGGCTTTATTTGCATATCATTAATGCAAAGAAAAGAAGCAAATGCTGAACACAAGATTTTAGCTTTTTTATTTTTATTTCTCAATACTGTCTAGTTCGCCCATTCCATTTTACCAAACATGCCATAAAAGTATATGGCTCATGCAATGAACAGCAATCTTATGGATGAGGCAGTATTGCACGGAGAAATAATGAAGAAATGTCCTTCAATTTTAAAAATCCACCAAGTATCGAAATTGTCCATTGCGTTTTAAATGTTCCATTGTGAGCAAGAAATGAGGGTCCTCACTATGCATCAGGCAGGAACACAGTCCCTATTCAAGCTATCCATACTTTAGACATGAGTTGAACTATTACTCATATTCAGACGGAACCATTATAGTAAACAAATCTTTCACGCCTGGACATTCTAATTAAAAGAATGAATATGAAGCTACAGTAAAATCAGCCATAATTCAGGTGAAGAGAAAATTTTCATCAATCAGAAGATATATCTCACTTTTGCATGGCAAATCTTGGTAATAGCCTCTACATGAAAGTTTTGCAGCTCTTCAAGAGTATTAGTATCCAAACCACAAACATCGTCACCCTGAAAATGAGGGAAAATTTATTAAAATGTTCACAAATTTTCTGGATGTAAATTTGCAAGCACATGCATTGTCGAGCATTATCAATTGATCCTACATTAAAAACATATTTGAACCGTTAATCCAGACCATTTCCTTTGTAACACAACATCAATAAAAAATTTCCTTCATATTAATATCTCTAGATTTTGGCTCTGTAGTCAATCTGAAAAAGGAAATGAAAGAAACGATATCCCTCTCTTTGGGGCAGGAATGCAGAAATGGAACCGGTTCCATTTCATCAATCATAAACAGTTCAACAGTCTATATGGAAAAAAAGGCCTTTGCGCTATATGAAAGGAGTGGAGAAAGGGGAAGGGGAAGGGGGACAGGGACTAAAAAGGGCAAGAGATACTCATAAACGTGGTGAAGAATCAATTCGTGTAAGTTTGAAGGAGACTAATAAAATTTCGAGGCATATGCATCTTATATAAATCATAATTTGCATGCTTAAATCAGTTCTTACGAAAGATAATCAAATTATTACGGCAATCTTTGTCACTTACTCTATTTAGCTTGGCACAATAGCAAGTGCTTACCTTTAATCTCAAAACTAAATTTTCAAGGTCTTTACATCTCCTCTCCAAATTATAGCGCGCTTCTAACTCCTCGAATGAACTTGGTTCTTCTACATTTTCACTTGCCTCATTCTCGTGAAACTTTGTTATCAACTTTCCATCAGATGACAAAAATCCGTTAGTAATTTTTTTCTCCAAAACATTAGAAGCAATGACCCCATTAAATGAAGCCTCCTCGATACTAGTGCCAGATTTGCGCATATTCACAACCAAAACCCACATGTTTGCAAGCTCATTTTCTAAATTCTCTTCCCGTCTCTTTGCTTCATCAAGTTTCTTTCGCAGTTCAACTTCTATTTTATCTCTTTCAGACAATGCGTTGACCAAAGAGGCCTCTCTTTGGTATCGTGCAGTTCGTTCTTGCTGACGCTCCTCCATGGACAAACTGTCATCTGGCTTTCTCAATCGTGCATCAGATCGACCATTTATTTTAGCTTGCTTCATATCGATTGAAACTGACCTCTGACAGCAATTTGCTTTACAGCGGACGTCTTTCGAAGCCACCTCAGCAATGAGTTTTGCATTTTGGTATGAAAGCTTTGTTACCTCTTCTGCCAAACTCCGAAGCTCAACTGCTGCTGCTGCTGCAAGCTCTTTTGCATAAGAAGCTTCCTCAGCTAGCTTTTGGCTGTGGACTTCTAGTCCATCCTTCTCTTCCACAAGTTTTGCCTTCTCTTGCTTCAATGATTCTATCTCCGTAGCCTAAGCAACAGAAGAAATGGGTAATAATATAATGTTAAAGGAAAATATCACCTGAATAGCAAGATGAGGTTAGATGTAAATTGCCAGTCCCATAGTTAGACAACAAAGGCCCCTTAGAGCCTAATCAGCACCTACCTGCAAAAGAAGCTGAGAATTCAAAAATGAATCACTATTGCAGTCTTTGGCCTCCTCAGTGTCGAATATCCTATTTAAGCTCATGACACCAGTTGGTGCATTTTCTTCGAGAGATGTTTCTTCACACGAATTAATCTCATCCCTCCTTCCACTTTTCTTGATTAAAGATTCTCTAGAGCAGCTTGGAGGTGTGTTCCAATCATTACCAATCCTTTGAGGTGCACTTGAACTTTTATCCAATTGCAAGGAATCAAGCTGCTGCCTTAGCAAAAAGATGGTTTCTTGGATCTCAGCATTTTCCAACGTCTAGTTGCACATAAAACTAAATCAATTAATAAGGTAATAGTATAAGGAATGAACTAAACCAATAACCGAATTTACCTTCACTTGTAGTTGCTCCTGAAGGACCCTGTTATCTGCTGATTTAATCTTTGTCAACCATGACATGAGAAATTTGTCCAAGTTAGTCGATACATTTTCCAATTCATGTCAATTTGTTAAACACAGACAACTACAATAACTTCAGCTTACTTCAAGTTCAAAAGTTTTCTCATTTAGTTGAGTAGCTAGGCTAGACAGAGCCTGCACAACAAGGAACATGAAAAGATGCCCCGTTAAATATGAAGTTCTTAATATAAATAATGGCAGGTTAGAACAAAAAAAATTGAATGAATAAAATTTGTCCCCATAACAGCAGCAAGTCCCCAAATGAATCTGGTATGCACGCAAGGACATGAACTGCAGACAATATTTTGTATATCTCTTAGTACATCATTTTAACAAAATTCACCTCAGAAATCTCAGTATTGCTTGAACCATGTGGAGGTATCTCTACTGATCCAAGCATACGTTGTTCCAGAGCACGCATTTGAAGCTTCTTTTCTCTTATTTCATCCTTCAGCTTCCGCATGTTTTCCTAGATCAATGACCATGGCAAAAACAAAGATCACCATCAATCAAATATATGGACTTTATAAATAAAAATAAAATAAAAAGATTCTCCATATACATTTTGAATGTATATTTGGCATAGATATTTAAGACTAAACAAATTGGTATGCATAATTTTCCACTTTATTCTCAACCTAAAACCCAGGTGGACCATGTACAGCATATAGGAACAAGAGCACAGGCCATCTTGCACTAGCACAAGATTTTTTTAACATTTGATCTATCTCAAATCATGTAATTTCAACATATATATCATATTGGACAATAATGAATATTTTTATAAAAAAATGACTTTTTACAGCATACTCGTGTGTATATGTATTAATACTAAAGCCAGAAAAAAAAAACTAACCAGAAGTTGCCGGTCTTCGGGATTCTTAGTTGCTTGCTCTGATAATCGTTTCAGACAACTAGTGCATAGCGCCACCTCTCCAGCTAACATTTTTATTTGCTCACGGAGAAGATCCATTTGATCTGTGATGGTGGTCCCAGTCTAAAAGACATTTATATTTTTTAAGTTAAGCTAAAAACTCAAGGAAAAGTGGCAAAATCGATTATTGGTGAAAATGGTTGACAGGCTGTTAAATGCAGAAGGAAATTTCCTCCAGCTAGAAAAACAGGAATCCCAAGTAAAAAGCAAGCCGCTTAACAAAAATTACAAAAAAATATAGACACGGGTGTTCACATCTAATGGATGAGTACATAAACAAGAATATGCAGGGGTAATAAAAAAATCGTAGACAAAGGGGACTATATTTTCAATCAAATAAATTACAACATACAACCTGAGGTTTTTCAAACAAGATAAGCTGAAGCAACTCACTGTTGGGAGACGCCGCCCATTAACAGCTGCACTGAACAAATCACCAGCTTGGGTTCTTTCACGAAGAAAATCAACACCAGCACCATCATCGACTCTTCTACTGATTGATTTCCTGTGTCCATCTTTCATATCACTAAACGTAACTCTACTTTGGGATGATTTTGATGAGGATGCAGGTGAATCATTAGCAGAGATCTCATAATCGGCAGTTGGTGATGAGCCAACCAGATTATCGGGCTTCTGTGCCAAAAAAGTTAGATGTTGTCATCATAGAGACAAAATAATCATAACTTTAACATTGTGTTGTGTCATGACATCTGTCAACACAAATAATAAATTTACACAGCATGCGGGAAGAGCAGAAACAAAATCTTACACATCGTACCGATACAAACATTACAACTATGAATTGTTTGTCTTGAAATTACATTTCATAAATTAACTGAAAGACGTTCATCAAATGTTTTCCCTTTGGGTAATAATTATGCATGGTTTCTATTTGGTTTGCATAATCTTTGGTTCTTTCCATGTTTAAACAAATATACACAAAAAAAGAACTAATAAAGACAAATGGATCAATAGCTACCATACAAAATTAATAATTGAAAATAAATAAATTGAGAAGAAAAGAATAACTAGTGTAAATGGTTGAAGAAAAAATTACTTTTGTAAATGCATTACATATATTTTATCTACTAACCACGTGTTAAGTAACAACTTTGTTATTTCCATCCCTCCCAAGTTAATTTAGAATTAATAATCCATAACACCGTACAGAAGGTGTGACTCAATAATGTCAATCTTCTATAACCAGAAACATATAATCAATGCAAAAAAAAAAAAAAAAAATTTAATAATGTCAATCTTCTATAAACAGAAAAATATAATCAATTCAAAAAAAAAAAATAATAATAATAATAATAATAATAATAATTCTTGAATTCAAATAAACTGAAGTTCATTCAATAATTATTTTGTTGTTCGAAGGAAAAGAGCATTTAAGAGACACAATTTCAAATATTGGACTTGGATTTCAATTCACACATTTAACGTTACTTTGGAAAATGAAGCACATTTTCAGTAACTAACCAAGAAATTAGAGCATGGGAATGGCCAATATGGGGCAATAAAAAATGCATTGCACCACTTGAGAAAACAGTCCAATAGATGAGAAGAAAAAGACGTTCTATAAGCATAAACAATTATATTACAAGACCATAGGTGTAGAATCTGGTATCTTTGAGCATAAACAGTCCTATCTGGACCCAGCAAGGCTGATCTTAAGACAATGGATGGCTTAGACTAGCGTAGGATCACTGTACCACATCTGCAGTGATCAGATTGGCAATGCAGCATTCATTGCGAATCACATAAGAATATACAAAACAATCTTAATGGAAATAATTATTTAATTCCAAAAGAATTCTTGCTTTACAGAAGATCAGAGAAAGACTCAAAACTTGGTCCACTATCCTTGGGAAGAGCTACAATTTCTCCAAGAGAATGCTGGAGAAGTGGCCAATGAGAAAGGTATGTCAATGTCACGTAACTTCGGGTTTGCCACAAGGGTGCTTATGGCTTGATGAAATTTGTAGAGAACAGCCCATAGTGGCTAATTATAATTGGTTACACTTATGAACGTCCAATGATGAAATCAGGTCCATAATGGAAATGGTCCTAGTCATATCAAACTTCCACAGATACTGAAAAATCAATTTATGCTTATGATGTGATCTCGTAAAACCATAAAATACTGCATTTACTGAATAACATCAGAAGAAAGAAACACATATTCCTGGTCTTTTTCAACAATTAAATATGCAGTGTATTGCAAGTCAATGTGAAAGACGAAAAAGAAGAAACATTGAATTATTTACTTTTACTTTGAACCAGCCAAGCATCCCTCTCCTCCTGTTCCTTTTGTAATCTTTGACTAACTCATCTAGATTTGTGACATCACCCCTTCCATCCATTGAAATTTCAGAATCGATACTTCCAGCATCATCATCAATCATGTACTCTCGTTTTTTATCTGGCAAGTAAGCCAGCTGCATGAACAATGACTTTAAAAATAAGACAGGAATACAATTGGAACCTTCACGAGGTAAAGTTGGACATATATCCCTGAAAGTTGTTATTTATAATCTATTGTCAGATAAAACTTAATCATCTGGGTGTCTTGCAAAGAGAAAAAAATGCTATCCTTTAACCTCATCTTCCCCAAATGAATGCCTCCTCCTATGGCCAGGCTTTTGCCCGACGGTTGGTTGTATTGTATTTTTGGTAGAAACCAAAATAAGCTTAGTTAATCTCTGAATCCTTCCCATTAAAGCTGCTTTGGCTTGTTCTTCCTCCTCCAGTCTCGATTGCAACTTAACCTGCCCTGCTTCCAACTGCAACAAATAAGGCATATTAGAAAAATCCAACTATCTACTGATTTGGTCCACAGAAACCATGCCAGGGGAAAAATGTTCAGTATTTTTCCAACATTTCCACTCCCAAACCCACCCCCTGCACTTCCTCTTTCCTGAATTAGTAAAAGGATAATACATAGATGATGTTTCACAACAAAATATGCAATTAGAAGAAGCAAAGGAAATATGTTGATGATTGCAAGGGCAAAGGACAACATTAAATTTATCAAGAAAAAGAACCAAATGCTAATGACCAAATTGACTAGCAGATTATAAGGTCATTAGTTATATAATTAGTTCCAACATTATAATTAGTCTCAAGCCAGTTTTATATCTTGACCAATTTGATACGGCCATCTACCAGGACCAAAATTAATAATATGAAAATTTATCAAGTTAGTAATCTCCACCCAAGTTACAGAATAATATTACAAAACTAGAGATATGTTCCTCTTTGCTCCAGATGTTTATGGCAGAATTGTTCAACCAAGCATACTCTGCAATTAGACAATAATCAGTGCAGTGCGACAAGGTCAAAGCCAGTATTAGTAGAATAAGGATCATCATAGTAACCATACACAATCAGTCCATTAATCTTCTTTCTCAATGTGCACTATGATACAACTGATAACATAAACGTGCATATCATATTTTCTGAAAGAGCAAACCTGAAGCTTCAGATTAACTAGATCTTCTTGCTGTGGAGCCATCACATTTTGGTTTTCCGTCATGCCACGCTTTAATTGCTGAAGCTCTTCTCTCAGATTAGATATTTCTTTCTGGTACTTTTTGATGAGAGACTTCTCATCAATAATCTATACAGAGCAATCAAGGAAACATATAGGTGTGACCTCTTACAAAATTTCATCAGCTTCAAAATTTTGAACATGTATAATAACAAGCATCGACACAATCACCTTATTTTGTGAGGCCTTGATTTCCACATGCTTACTACGATGAGCAAACTTAAGTGTGTTGTGTGTTTCTTCAGTATTGCTAGAGGCTGGTGTAACTGTGCAAATAAGCTACAATAAGATTCAATGAACAGTCAAGTTTCAGTAAGAAGTAAAATGAAATATTAAGTATCTTAATAAAGTACATTCATATAAATTCACAGATTTCAAACTCCCAGCTAAGTGTTTAATGGAAATGGAAGCTGCAGATAATAAATTTACAAATGATGCACTAAAACTTACAGAAACCCGACCATGGCCACTAAGAGATGACTGCAACAGACGGGTCAGCTTTGAATCTCGATACGGTATATGAGTAGACTTTCCATCTGTTAGTTTAGATATCACCTGGATAAACAGATTATATGAGTAGTAAAATAATCTGCACTCATCACAAATGCCAAGTAGCCAATTACGCAGAAAATATCCATTAGAATTTAATTTTTCTTTATAGCTTCCAAATCACTTAAGTCTTCCTTGATGTACTTTATTAGAGATAATCAAGGTCGTTTATGGTTATTTTAAGCAGGATGCTCCAACATATTTAGCTTCAGCTCCAAAAAAAGTAATTTAATTTGTGAATGACAAAGATTAAACAAACGTAACTTCTAGACAATTTGACCAAGGGGAACAAAAATGACAGCAGAGGAACCAAATGATTCATCATGTAACCAAGTAGAAATGAGAACAAGTCTTAACATATACATGAGTAAAAATGAAAAGCAATGAGAAAAATTAAACAGACAGAAATATGAGCTACGTGCTTACAGTGCCAAGAGATAGTAAGCTTTTATTTATGTATGAACCTTCTTTTCTCCTCAACCCAGTGGTCTCTGTTTTAGAACTTTCAGATCCTGCCAAGTCAATTAAATGCTATAAAAGGAAGTCAGTATTGCCCAAACTGCCAGCCATAGGAAAAGAAACTGGGAATTCTTGTAGAAATGTGCCTGATACAGAATGCTGGTAAAAAAGAGAAAATAATGGATGAAGAAATGGGAACTTTAACTTCAAAGTAGTCGTCAAATCACTTGTTTTAATGAAAACAGTTAAGAGAAATCTAAAAATGGCAATGGCAATAACAATAATTCAAGAATGACAACAATAAGAGTAACAGTAACACTTCAACAGATCATACCAGTTGGGACAACGCCACTTCTTCTCCATAATTTTCCTCGCATGGGCTGCTTTCTATAGTCTGCAAAATAAAAAATAAAAATAAAAACTCTTTAGAGCAAAGGACCAAAGAGAATATATATGTATTTCATGATTGTCATTTGTCGGTTAACAGAAGGTAAAAAATTATCAATATCTTGTGTTACTAATATTACTTGCCAGAGGAGGCATGCCAGGTAAACTTGGTCCATCCTACTATAGCTAAAGATAATTGCAATAAACAGGAGCCAAGCATGTTACATGTTAGTTTATCCCCATCCCATTAACCTCCCAGCAATCTGGAATTCAAAGATATCTGATATCTCATGAAGAAGGCAGTACGCACTGTAACCCGAAAACAGAAAATAACCATAAAACTAAATCCACCATTCTGTACAAATGTAGATAGTCCTACTCGCACAGAACCATCTGAAGCATTCTTCATTCGATCTTCTGGTTCTCCACAGCTTGGAAAGCATTCATGCATCGGTTCAAAGATCCAAGAAAATGGAGCCCTTCTTCAGTCCTTTAAAAAATCGTACCTTTTGCTATAACTCATCCTCCATGTCATCAAGTAATTCCTTGCACTTTATATTGTTCTTCATGTCTGATAGAAAATCAAAATTGCATCCATCTAATTCTAAGTATGCACTACCAAGAGGACAATCCAGGTTACACATTTTGACAAAGATAGGATACAACATCAAAATAACTGCACAAGTATCATTACCAAAGATAGAGCACGTGACTTGTGAAAAAAAAAAAAAGTGGTATCTTACCAAGGTAAATATAGTGTGGCTCCGACTGCTGAGCAAATTGAAGTTATTAGAACCCACATGCCTATGCTCTGCATCAAATTTTAGACAGTTTATTTGTCAAGAGTGAAAAAAACACCGAAAGAATCATTAAGCATTTAAAACAGAAGAATACCGTGAATTGCTATTGATGCATAAAATAGACATGAGGAAGGGCCAACCCAATAATGACAAAAATCATTCTAAATATAAGTCCACATACCTTCCCCAGAAGCTATTAGTGAAAGAGCATGAGCAGGTGAAAGAACAACCTCTTCTTTGATTCCCTCCACATATGTACCCTGCCAAGTTACAACATTGTATGCCACAATTACAGATTGGTTATAAGTATTGACACGTCTAGTTTACTCATTCCATGCACTTCTGAGTTTGCGTAGCATAGTGAGAATAGTAGAGATATAGACATGCATAGATACACATACACATGCATGAGACAGTTATACACTAATAAATTTGGAAAGAAAGTGCAAATATGTCAGAAGCTATTAGTAAAATTATGGCAGCTACTTCATCAATCCCAAAGGAGGAACACCCCACCTCCCACCAAAAAAAAAAAAGCATACACACAAAATAAAAAGTGGCATATTTGGAACTCATGACAAAGGAATAGGGTATGCTACTGAATAATTTTAATGGTATTTTCAAATGAGATCGAATGATTCACCAATTTAAGATCATTGACATCAACCAAACTTGAAAGATAAGTTACATAGCACGCATAACAGACAGGCATGTATATTCTTAATGATGTTTAAATTTATTGTCTTCAAAATATGTTTTTCCATTTATTCTTTTTTTTTTTAGCTAATATTTGAAGACAGCATGCAATACAAATTATCTTGACTTATCAAAGGTCAATAATGGATATGCAGGATTCATATCTAAATCACCATACAGATTCACAAGTACCTGAGAGTCCTCTCTTATTCTTAGATTCTGCCCTGTGGGATCAAGCAAATCATTAATGACCTGAAATTTCAAGACAAGAAAGTGTCATGTGAGATTCGAAAGGAGGCATCTGATAAATTTAATGAAAAATTATATTAGTCATTCAGAGTGACTAGAGTGGAATGAACCAATATCATTAATACAGTTCGATGGCCAGCGAAGCCTGGCTCAAGAGGCAATGCCCCCAGACTACGAGGTTCAAAGTTCAATTTCCACCAATAGGGGTATGACACGAATTATGTATTAATCTTTCTCCCTATGTGGACCTTTTTGTTCATCTATTTTGTGTTGATTGTTAATAATAAATTATATCGAATTACCGCTTGAAGTATCCAATTGTTTACTCAAAAAATAAAAAAGTTCAGCTCAATGGATAGAATCAAAGTAAAATATATAACAAGTCAAAATGTACAACAAGACAAACGAGTATAGAGAAAGTGGCACATTCTATAATATCAAAGCCTGGTAAATACTGTGCTCTCTTTGTCAACAGTTAATATTCATTGTTCATTTGTGATTTCAATTTTTCGCAATTTTCTTCTCTTTTTTCTTTTCAAGGAATTCCAGAATCAAGATCTGCTACGCTCGTGTATTCATTCTATCGCCTCTATATACAGATAAAAGAATATCAAAACTACAAAGTGAATGCTTCAGAACACGTGCCAAAGAATATGAATCTGACCTCATTGTAGATTTCCAAGTAGGAGACTCGGAGGAGAAACTCCCGTCCAGGTGTCTGATATAGCACATTGAAAGATATTTGAGAATTACTTCCATAACATCAAGGAACTGAAAAACTAACCAAAAAGGAGATGGCAACCACCTCTTGTATAATTCCAAACACATCCTTCACTGCCAAGGGTATGATTCCTGGTGACTTCTGCTCCCCCTATAAAAATAGAAGCTCAGAATTCATAACACTCGCATCCAGAAAATTGATTTTCTTCATGTTTTTGTGTGCGTGCAATTGTGTCACCAAAACCTGGGAACATTTCACATGGCCTCTAGATAAACAAATAAATGTTTACCTAAGAATTAATCAAGAATAATAGCAAACACTCCACCACATAATTGGACTTAGAAATTATACAATTCAAATTTATACTGATTTTGTATAAATAATTGTTTAGAGGCCTCATTTACATGTAACTAAGCACAATAAGAGTAACATAGATACGAAAATTCATGAAAAGGTCATATCACCAATGGCTGTCTTCATAGTCTTTTATTAGTGTACAGTGATTGCACTGGTCAGAGAAGAAAAATTATGGTGAGGGAGAAAAATATTACATGCATTGTGTGAGTCTTCCCACTGCTAGTAACACCATATGCAAACACTGTACCTGCAAGAAAAATGAAAAATCAGAAGTTATCGTGGCAGCAGAATATTGCCACACATTTCAAAAATATGTGATGAATAGAGTTTTAAAATGACTACTCATTACCATTTATTCCTTCCATGGCACCACCCACAACATGCTGAGCTGCGATATCATAAACATGGCGAGTAGTTGTTGCAGGACCAAATACTCTATCTGATCCAGAAAATGACATTTATCATCAAGGATATAGATTAAAGGGAAAGGTAGAACCAATTTATAATACAAAAAAGCATCTGCAAGTTGTACAGGAATTTCATGCAGTCAACTGAAGCTCAAGTTTACTGAGAATGAGACTTAACCTGTTGTCATTGTTATCTAGTTTTTCTCTTATTACCGTACAGCTAGACCTACAATTTCCATCATTGTTTGCGCAATCATATTTCACATGAGTTGTTACATCAATTCAATGGGGAAGTGACTTGCTGAGATGCAATGCCATTTTCATTGAAGTTATCTTGCACTATTCATTTGTTAACTGTAAGAAATGCAATTACTATTTTTGTCCATCATACTTCTGCCCAATGCCCAGTATTTCAACTCTTTTATGTACAATTTGAACATTGGAAACTCGGATGGGGATAGTTATGGGTCTATTCTACACATTATTCTGTCCCTTGGGCATCATTTTCAGCTAAATCTGGCCTTAACAGTGAACATGCATACAGACGCAAGTGTATACCATGTTTCAACATTATAAAATTTAATTTTCTATATTACCATATTCGTTTTAGAAATTCATATATTATTATATTGATTTTAGAATCGCTTAAAATTCAATCTTAAATTCTCAAACAGTTGGATTCTTGGGTTTACAACCCCCTGTTGCCCATCAACATATTCAGTTACCTAAGTGAATGCAGATGATATACAAAGAGTAAGAACTGTTTAGAGGATTCTACTCCCACCTGCTTGATCAGTTGCAACCACTTAATTTCAATTCAATCAAAAGGTTGACACTTTCCTTCCATTCAAGAAAAAACGGCCAAGCACTAATCATTTAAAACATAGTCTCTCCCAAAAATCAATTGATAAATTATATAAGTGGTGAGATGGAGCAGACACTTCTAGTCATAAACATTGAACAGTAGATCTTTTAATTCCATACGAATTGGCTACTACATACCACATTAAACATATATCTACATGTATACATATTCTATAATATGGACGCTGTTTTTTTTTTTTTTTTGGGTCTGTGCGCTGCTTTCATGTACTAAATGCTAACCAAAGCTATAGGCAATATCGGGATTGTATTCGTTCCGGACAGTGTGGTCTCCATCAGCATACCAAGCTACTTCATCCCCTTTACTAAACTCCCTGGCACTGAAAAATCCCAAAAAACAAACAAGTCAACAAATAAACCAAAAAATTCAATCTTCCGAACACCATCATTCGCGAAAATGTCCCGCGCATTCGCGGGACCCACTTAATACCAACGTCCAGGAGTCAACGAATTCAAGTAAAAGAAGAAACCTATTTACCTAAGAGGCCGAAATCGTACAGTAACGGTGACATTTTCTTTAGCTTTACTCGGAGTAGTAGAAGTAGAGGCTGCCGTGCTGGGGTTGTAAAACGACGCCGTGGAAGAATTGATAGATGAAGGAGTGGTAGGCCGATGTTGGTGTTTAGGTGGCACAGTCGACGAAGACGGCGGCGGTGGAGGTGTTTTCCGGGAACGGAAAGGGGATATGGAAGATCGGAGAGAGCGAGAAGCGGACATTGGAGAGAGTAGAGAGAGAAAGTCGCGTGCCGGCTCGGTTGGTTTTGCCGCCTTTTGGTATTTAGTGGAATTTGGACCTTTGATTGGTCCCTCCAAAATAATACGAGTGGGGAGACTTTCAATTGGTCGGTGTTTTTAAATTGTATCGTTCGTAACCAGAAAAAATTGCAAAGAAGATGTGACCAAATTTATCTATTGGGTAACATGATTGACTATTTGATTATTAAAAAAAATTATAAGTTCTTTTCAAATAAGTAAACTTATATATATAAGTCAATTGTCTTACTTGACACGTATTTTTTTGACAATTTTAATGGAGATAAAAATTTTGATCGACATTTAAATGCACCTGAGATTATGATTGAATATGAAGGAGTGTATCTTGTGTAGGAAATGAAACAAAAGTTGGTGATGTATCGTTTTATATTTTCACCAATTTGATTATTGATAGACAAAACTAATTTAAAAATCATAGCTTTGATATAGAACTGAACTTGACAGTCAACAAATATGGAGATACCTTGATTTTAAGCTCCGAAGAATCCCAGTTATGAAATGTTTGTAATGAGTTTTGGGACAATAGTCTTCCAACTCAATCAATATGAGTAAGATATTGTGGTCGGTTAAGCTTGGTAAACCTTTGGCGCAGGTTGGGACCATAGTCATTGATCTTTATGTTTGCTAGTCGAGAAGACTCGTGGTGATGAAATCACTTTAGATTGGTTTTCTTTGTTTGGTTACATGTATATTGCTTATATAAAATTATGCGAGTATAATTAATTTTCATTTCATTTTCTCTAGTTGTGGAAATTATGTTAACACGAAGGTGGAAGGTGGACGAGGTGTTTATCCAGAGCGTGAATAAATGTTTCTAGATGTTCATAAATATTTTGGTTTAAAAAAAAAACTTTTGTTTATATAACTTTTATTCACATATTTTGTAGGACATGTAAATATTGTCTACTATTGTTTGAATGTATATTAAAAAGTTAATGTATAGAGGGATGGATTTAGGGGGGATTGGGTCGGACTATAGCTAGGTCATGTCCCCGGTTTGTTTTTTTTTTTTTTACGTGCTAACCCGACTTATATTTCGATCATGAATTCGTCTCTAGACATACATCTAACCCTTGTTTGATAGAAACTACAATTTCGATTTTTATCAAAATCAAAGTCAGTAATTAATTTTAAACACATATTTTATCGGATCTACAGCATTTTAACAACACATTTGGCTTTTATCAAAATTTGTTAAAAATCTGATTTTAATATTCACCAAACAGAACACTAACGTTAATTGAAAAAAGTCGTTTTCTAATGGCTTTTTCTGTTTCCAAATTAGATTGAAGTTGGAAAAAGGGTCGATTGAATAGGCACCAAAAAAAGAAAGAAAATAAAAATCGATGCCCATTAGTAAAGTTAATTAGGGCTGCCTGTCATGTAAAATATGGACCACCACGAGAACACCAATATTGTCATATACTCTAGTACCTGGACCATGTAAATTTCACTAATTCTCATTATTCAAGTATCCAACATTGGTGAGTGCTAGAAATTCAAAATTTTATACTAAGAACCTAGAACTTGAAATTTGGGACACTACGTTACGGTAAAATATCAGTCTCGTTTGTCACTCTTTAAAATAAAATTGTTTAATTTTTATACTCATTTTTAACCACACATTCACACAGTAAAATGTTTTACACATAGATTTAAAAAAATTATTATTCAAATATTGTTTTTCTCAATAACGACCATCAAAGAAGGGCTTAACGTCGTGTTTGATACAATTTGTTTCTAATATTTTAAATCGTTTATAAATTCACTAAAAATAAATTAGAAGGACGTTTGGCGCCAAACACCGCCTGCTGATCCTCTCTTGTTTTGCTCTCTCAAATCTTCCTTATTTTAGCTAGAATCGTGTTGCACGAAGGGGGGACCTGGCATCCAATTTTGACGATTTTAGCTTAGAACCAACACAGCGGAGAACCTGAGGTAAAGGAACAAGAGGAGTTTCCCATACCCACTACGACAAAACCAGAGCAAGGGCAAAGGAGGCCAACGACTGGGGGGAAGAAGACGAAACGCCGTCGTTTAAAAGCACCAGCACCTCGTAAAAATGGCGGAAGCAATTTCTCCTATGGAAATCGATGACGAGAATAACAATCTAGATTCTCTCAAAACCCAAAGCAAAGGCAAAGGCGTCGTCGTTTTGACCACTCCTCCCGACACGAAAGCCACTCCCTGGGTCGAAAAGTACCGCCCGCAATCCCTGGACGACGTCGCTGCGCATCGCGATATCGTCGAGACTAGTAAATCACCTCCCTACCCTTCTCTTTCTGCCCATTTCTTGTTTATCTGTTTAATTTATTTGTTACATTGGATCGAACACTTGGTAGGCATAACATGGTGCCAACCAACTTGTAGCATTGTGCTTCGTTTAGAAGTATTTCGTTTACCTTGTATTTTATACTTCAGTATCTTATTCCACTGTCTCCCATTGCATTTCATTGGACGATTCATAGGCTGACAATGGTTACTTCAAAAATTTCAGCTTTAACTAATAAGATTGAATTTTGAACTATTTAAAATATGCTTCAAATTTTTGGCTTCTGTATCAAATGCTTCATGGTTAGTTTGGGCTAGCATTGAAGTTCTGTACATGTGTAAGTGGAATGTGTACATAAATTTAGGAGTTTTAGGTAGGAGTAAGGAAGGATAAAATTTTCCTTCTCTTGTTAGGGATAATGAGAGGAAAATAATAATAAATTGTTTTTTGGACAATATTTTAATTAACATGTGATCCAAGTTCTGTTTTATATCACTCGGGATAACTTTAGAATCACTTTTTCGTCTGATTTTCCATCCCTTCCTACCTTTTCCCTCGTGCCAGACAATGGAAAGATCTCAGTAGCAAATTGATCTTTTAGGTTTCTACAAGAGTTTTGGATTTTTATTGAGGTTTTTTGCTAAACAGTTGATAGACTTGCAAGCGGGAACAGGTTGCCCCATTTGCTGCTCTATGGACCACCAGGAACAGGAAAGACTTCCACGGTTCTGGCACTGGCTAGGAAGCTTTATGGGGCTCAGATGCACAACATGGTTCTGGAACTGAATGCTTCGGACGATCGTGGAATTGACGTGGTGAGGCAGCAAATTCAGGACTTCGCAAGCACTCAGAGCATATCTTTCGGGTATATTGTGAAGCACAAGCATTTTGTTTTATACACGTCTGTATATATTGTAGTTTGTGTTTTTATACAATACACATGACACAAATAATATGCATGTAAAGCACAATTATATACTTGACTGGTGCAGGAACCTTTTGTTTTCACTCCTCACCTAAAAGTTACACTGAAAATTCTATAGGCAAGAAAATGTGATATTTTTTACCTAAATATCACCTGGAGATTGTTTAGAAAGCTAGCAATTATTTATTTTCTTGAAATGGATTCAAAGTATTTTGAAACTCTATAATTTTACTAGTAGCATTAAGTATTGGATTTGGAATATAATTATGAGCTTGGAGGTTGTATATTTTGGCGTGGGAGTTTTTAGTTTCTTTGAGATGCTGGTGAGTATTAGTTACATTGACTTCTGGATTGATGATTGATAATCTGATATAACTACTTTAAGGGTTTTAGCTATTTTTTTCACATGCTGGAGTTTCATGCCTCTGGTGACATCAGTACATGTTTGCACTTGTATGCGTATAGTTGTGTTTTTGTATATAATATATATTTTAAATTTGTATAACATAACAATTTGGTAATAGGTTTGTTTGATTCAAATAATAGCTGCAAGCTTTGGCATGTACAATAGGTAAAGACAATAACAATTTTCTCGAACTGTTAATTTGATGACGTACAATAGGTAAAGACAATAACATCACTTTAAAACTTCTGTCTGATCTGCTTAATCTGAATGAAAAGTTTACAAACTAGAGATTATCACATTCAGAAGTAAATTAATTAAATAGTTGTGTTTTTGTAGATCGATGCGTTTTTTGAACATTTTATTCCTGCCCAATGATATCAATACTATTGCTGTGTTCCCCCAAAACTTCAATTTGTTGCTTGAATTCGTTACAGCTGATATGAGTAATGGTAAGTGGATTCAACACTGAAATGTTGGTTGCGACATTTACCTAACTAGTTGTCTGTTCTGCAGTGCAAAATCTGCTGTAAAATTGATCCTACTGGATGAGGCAGATGCCATGACTAAAGATGCACAATTTGCTCTTCGTCGAGGCAAGAATCCATTGCTTTTTGATGGACTAATTCAATTCCTTTGAATGGTTTAGCTTAGACAATCGAGCTAAATATATTTATTTTGCAGTGATTGAGAAATACACAAAAAATACTAGATTTGCTTTGATCTGTAACAATGTTAACAAGGTTATTCCGGCATTGCAATCAAGATGTACACGTTTTCGATTTGCTCCTCTTGATGGGGTTCACGTCACTGAGCGGCTTAAACATGTTATTACTGCTGAAGGGTAAGTTCTTTGCTCATGTTGGACCATAGATGTTTGGATGATTTCTGCTTATTCTCTAACATAATTTCATCTGTACAGGCTCGATGTACCTGAAAATGGTTTGAAGGCTGTTGTACGGCTTAGTAATGGTGACATGAGGAAGGCATTGAATATTTTGCAAGTTAGTATCTTGTTTGCATTGTTATATTAGTATGGTTATTCAGTTTAAGCTGTGTTCCAGTAATAAAATAAATAAAAAAATAAAGAAAAAAATAAAAAGAGATAAGAAAGAATATAAGGTCAATGGGAGACTTGCTTTTTTTTTGGTGGGCTGGGGGTTGAGGAAACCAAAGATATCATATGACTACTAGTCATTTTTCGGTGATTTAAGTTCCTTTTGGTTTCAGTTGGCTTGTGTTAATCTTGGCCTTCTATGAGCTGCAGTATTTAACTATCATTATTCCTTGCTGATTGTATGCAGTCAACACATATGGCTTCTCAGCAGATCTCGGAAGAAGCTGTGTACTTGTGCACTGGAAATCCTTTGCCTAAAGACATTGAACAGATTTCTTATTGGCTTCTTAATGAGCCCTTTGCCACTACCTCTAAACGTATTAACGCTGACCTTCTTTCCAATTGTACCTTTTTTTAATCTTTCTAATTGTACCTTTTTTGTGGTCTTCAAATTGTAATGTGCACTTAAAAATGTTCAGGAATTTCAGAAATCAAGACTAGGAAAGGATTAGCATTGGTGGACATTGTAAGAGAAGTAACCATGTAAGAACTCATATAGTTCGTCAGTCATATCACAGCAGTTTCCTTTTACTCATCTCTTTCCAATTGATGTCAGGTTTGTTTTCAAGATCAAGATGCCCCCAGACGTTCGGGTTCAGTTGATTAATGAGCTGGCTGATATCGAGTATGTAACCTCTTTCTAGGCTTAAGTTATCATTTTGCCCTAGGATACAAAATGATAACCTGTTAATTTTAAATTAAAGTAGTTTTATCAATGTTCTTGATTCTTGGTAATAAGTTTGTCGAGTAGTCTATTTTTGAGAGAAAACTATGTCAGCCTTGAGTCACCTTTCATACACATAAGATGGCCTTTGTGGTCTGTCATACTCTGATCTCAATCATATACATACCAAGCATTTGATAAGTCGAGGACTAAACTGAAAGCTCTTCCACAGTTTTTGGACTGAGTAAATAAATTCTTTGGACAGGATTGAGATCTGCGTTATAATACTCATATGCCATTAAATTGTAGCTTCTGGCGTGATTTACATATTCCACTAAACTAATGTAGGTCAATGGTAAACTACTGCACCATCCTTAGTAAAGTTGCATTTTTTCAACCCTTGTCCCAATACTGCAGTGATGAAGCAACAATTTCATTTCATTTCTGAAAACTTGAGAGCATCCTACTTCATTGAGTAGAATGAAGACTAATGAACTATCACACGTGCACTTCAATTCAATTTCATGATATTTCCTTTATGTGCATTATTATTTTCCCCTTGCTATTAAACTGCTTGGTACCTTCACTATGCAGATACAGGTTGACTTTTGCTTGCAATGATAAGTTGCAGCTCGGATCATTAACTGCTGCTTTTACACGAGCAAGAGCTTCGCTGGTTGCTGCAGCGAAGTAATCCCATCAAATTGGAGCTGGAATCATCAGCGTTCGTTTATTGATTTAGTTAAGAATTTGGCGGTTGGGAAGGGTTATGAATGTAAAGTTTGTGAGGTTTTCATTGCTGAATTCTGTATTGGGAAATGTCAAGTGGACACTTTTATGAGTAGAGATTAATGAACTTTTCCTGAGTCATATCAGATCGGTGTTGCTCCATTGTCACTTTCTGTGTTCCTTGTGTTGTAAAAGCATCCAGTCGCCATGTTAGCAACCCCTTAACATTTTTCTCCTTTTTTTTTTCGCTTAATTAGGCATCATGGTCATTGTGGGAATCATTCTATACGTAGTTGTATGGCCACACGACTGTTTTGCAGTTGCACATCGGGGTGATAGTCAACCAGTCAGACCGTTCAATCGGGAACTGGAGATTGGGTAAATGGATGCAATGCTGAATATGTTAATCCTATCATATCTGAACTGAAAGTAGAGGAATATGTCGGCCAAAGTGGATATCGCAATCTGGCAGCTACTCGTTACCATGTAATATACTTTGGGGTAGAAGAAACAGTAGCCGTAGAAATAGAACTCCAAAATTTGAATACTTGCATTTGCAGCCCATTTTGCATTTATATTTTGCTAACAGCAATGCTGCCAAGTATATAACTTACAAGAACAAAGTGCAACCTCCTTTTACCATTAATAGAGGAGCACTTTTTCCAAATATTTTGCTAGCCACTACACACTTTCCTGTACAATAAGTTTCTATTAGAAACACAAAACGAAACTCTACCGCAGGAAGCCTTTCTCCCAAACTTCACTAACCCTGTTGGATTATTGGCATTGTTCAACATTTTACAACTCAAGACAGCTTATCAGTAACTACAAAACTGCACGTTTCTATGATATATTCACAGAGGTAAAACAACTGGCTCCCCTTGTTATACCATATTGTAATGTGTCATTTGTCTGTTCCTCGCCCAGCTGGTGTGCTCGACTGGTGCCAATTTAGTGCCTTTAGCCATAGTAACCTGATTTTGCTTTCCTTTCACAAACTTTCATCTGACCTATTGGACCAAGTTATCTCAATTTCAAGTGTCCGGGAAGAACCATCTTTATTGCTGTCTTGGCTAAGGCTGAAAAGACCGCTGTATATTCCTTCAGTTACAACTTTGTCAATTTGAATTGTGACCCTCCCTAGAGTACTCTGAAATCAACAAGCAATTACATCATTCAAACTATGAAAACAGTATTGGGAAAGAACATTTATTTTCACTCAACTATGTTTCAATTTTATTATCAACCAGTCAGTGCTCTTTCAGAGTATGACGTGATGACAAGCAATTCAGAAAGTATCAAATTGATAGAATATCTTGTTCTGCCTTTTCCACTGAAACTTGCCTTTTCCATGGGGAAATCGAATCATGAGTTAATAAGTGATCGTGGTGTAACGTAGAGGTTGATTAGTGTTGTTAATTACCTTTCCGAAAGTACTTTTGCTTTTGCACAATATATGCAACTTTTGCCCCTTTGGAGGCACATCAAAGGCCCATGTGAAGCCTTCTTTCCATTCTGGAGATGTACTGTGGTTCACCACCTGATAATCCATATATATAAAAAGATGATCAGGATTTCAAGCATATATCCAATAGCAGCATTCATGATCATCAACAATTGGCTTTTGCATATGGTTGCATTTACTATATGGATGTCATCTAATGTTAACAGAGTGACATTATAAAATTATGATATGAAGGGCATGTTTGGCATGCAGTAATAGGCTGGATTGGACAGAACAATAGACAAAATTTGAACTTATTTTTCTTCTTTGATATTGTTCATACTGTACAATCCACCCTACAAACAAGCCACAAGTAAATAACTAAACATGCCACATATAGAGGTAAAATATGAAAACCGTAACCTTAGTTTGCCGAGCAGGACCATTGCCTATAGTCAACTGACAAAAAGCATTTGTGCCTCCTACAGCTTGCTTCAAGTTGTTTGCACGCTTAATAGTGACCGTCAAACAACCCGGTAAACAATTCAAAAGGCTCTCTATTCTCTCATGAAAACTCGGGGGGCAAGTTTTCATGAGCATTTGCAGAATGGGAATGGCTTCGGCTGCAACCATAGCTTGGGATTTGGACACATCGATTGGCATGGTCGACCACGACTGTTTTAACAAGCACAACGTAGTCAGTACAGAATCCTGAGCAGACTCACTGCCGGACTTTAGTGCTGCTACCAAATGAGGAATGCACAGCGTAGCTGCTTCAGAAACATGGAGCTTATGAAAATTGGCAAATATAACATGTATCGTCCTCAAGACCTCTTCATTGACAGTGGCAGTGGACCACAATTCTTTCTCTAGAGCAGCTGCATATAGACACGTGTTGAAATTGTTACAAGAAATTCTTCAAGACCCTTTATTTGGAAATAAATGGGTAAGAGCTCAAAATCACAGTTGAAGATACAAATAAATAAATAGATTCAACCTTTCAGCAACAGATTAAGCATTTAGATAAGGAGGCCATTATTCGCTAATCACAAATTAGAAAGAACCTGGCATTGAACTCCACTTTCTGGACAAGATAAAGATAATGGGAGACATGTTCATGAAGAAGGCGAACATTACAAGATGGACTTGATAGTTGCTTTCACAGTTATTATGAATACGTTACATCCATGTCCCCAAGAGTTTTATGCTCATTTTGTAATGACATTTAATCATTTTCTGGTTAGTTAGCATGTAGGACATTTATACGTGTCTGAGCATAATCAATCTAGTTACTGTGATTGTCAAAATAGAAGCAAACTGAAGTGCAAAGCAACAACTAGGTAGAAGATCATCAAGAATGAATATTTTAACGGTAAGTTACCAGTCAAAGATCTGACAAGCTCATTTGATACATATTCCTGAAGCGTGTGATTCGAAAATAAAAACTTGATGAGTAGAGCTGCCTGTGCTGCAACCTCTGGATTAGGAGTCAGTAGCAGTTCTTGAATTACTAATACGCCACCTGCTTCTGCAACAGCTCTCCTATTGGTTCTGCTTCGAATGACAAAGTTTTGTAATGCACAAATTGCCACCATTTTCATTTCGTCTGTCGGCTGATCTTCTAGAACGCTTACCAATGCTCGGCAAGCAGAAACAGAATCACTAGCTCGGGCTAGCCCTTCATGCTGAGAGAGGTCGCCAAGAGCAAGAGCTGCAAGAAGCCTACCTGTTTGTGATCTTGTTTGCGGGTCAAGCAAATACTGTGCTAGAGGGGCAATTGCATATTTTGAAGCCTTCGTTCCCCGTACCTGCGTATTATTGAAGAAAGCTTCGAGTAGTTTACCAGATGCTTCTTCACATTGATGAGATCTCAAAAGATCTAACAAAGCATCTATGGCACCAGCTTCAGCCATCAGTTCAGCACTTGAAGCATCGGTTTTTTCTTGAACAATGAGTGCATTGACCGCAACTGTAATGGTGCTCTCAAGAGTCGAGTGCAACATTTTTACAAGCACAACAATGGGAACTTTAAAGTAGTAGTCGGTATTAGAATGAAGAAGATTGGAGAGAACTACTGCAGCAGATTCCCATAATGCATCAGGAGGTTGAGGATCATCTTGAATAATAACCTTGGCAAGCTCAAAAATACCACCTGCATCAGCAACCGCCTTTGGCCAACTTAAGGAGATATTTTCCAATGCCTTAATTGCCGTTTGCTGTAAATTCAATATGCCAATTCCTGCAAGCTTAACTAGAGGAACCACTGCATTTTTTGTTGTGATATCTTGCTTAAAATGCTCTTGTGCTAGAAGGTGAGACAACAACTCTGTACCGAGCTGCTGGATAGCTTGAGATGGAGATTCAAGAAATGAAAGTAAAGGCTCGATGACTTGGCTAGGGGTAAGTTTCAAAGTTGCAAGGCTTTGAGGTTTCTCTAAAACATTAACAAGGGATTGTAAGGCACTATGCTGGCCCCAGAGACCGAAATCTCTCCGAAGCAATACCATAAACAGAGGTTCTAAGAGTTTTGCAGCAGCTGAGCTTTTTGCGATTGCACTGCTGTTTGTCAAGATTCGGAAAAGTTCAGCAATAGTGGAACACAGTGAATTGGAAGCTGTGGGGAGTAGCTGGAGACAATTTTCAATTATTCCAGCATTGACCATATCCAACTTTAGTCGGGTTCGGTCTTTTCCCAGTTTAATGAGGGCACATATGCTAGCTTCGATGAGCCGATCATTTGATCCAGAAACTAGACCAACAAGAAGACCAATGACATCATGAGCTGATAAAATCTCTGCTTGTTGTTCGTCATCCAATAATCTCTCAAAAGCACACACCCCAGATTCCACTGAGATCTGTTTATCCGACTGCATGAGTGATATAAGAGGTTCTATACAGTCAGATGCAATTGGCATTTCTCTGAATTTTGAATTACCAAAGAGTACATAACATAATTCTGCAGCATCACCCTTCAATTCCAAAGTAGCAGAAGAGGACAGGATTTTACGCAAACTCTCAAGAGGATTGCCTTCCACTTCACCCAGCATAGCTGCTTTTGCATTATTTTCTGAAGTCAACTTAATCAAGGCACTTAGAGCAGCCTGTAGTTCACTCTCCGAAGCAGTATTGAGCATGTCGGCCAAAGGCTGAATTGCCTGCATGGATACTTCAGAATCTCTGATGGTCTCGGCATCAAACAGTTCACTTAAGGCTCTAGCAGCACTCAATCTTGCACTTCTTGATCCCAAATGAAGGACTGCAATGAGTTGATTCACGCAACTAAATGCTGCTTCATATCGTACAAGATCCGGGTTGCTAAACAATATTCTCAATAATTCAGATATAGTTGCCTCAACTAAGTCTTGAGGGCTCAAAGATAAGTACTTGGTAAGAGCATCCAGTGCTCCAGCTTCGGCCATGAGTAATTTATTGGTATCATTTACATCAGCAATTTGAGCCAAGAGATGAACAGAAAATGGCGGAGCACCTGGTCTATCGGGCATTGGTCTTAGCAGATCCACAAGCAAAGGAATTGTCTTGCGAGCAACAGAACCAACTCGCACATCTTCAATTTGGAAAAGGCTTTCCAGAACTACTTGGTCAGGATTCCTTGACAAAGAAAATTCTTCAGACAAGGCAATAAGATTGGGAATATCTGATTCTACATGACCAATTAGGCTTACTAACCCAGCTACTGCACCAGAGTTTGCAATAGCAAGATTTGTTCCCCTATTTCCATGGCAAACAAGACTGGCCATTGCCTGAGCAGCAAAGAATCTGTCAATAATTTCATCCGACTTCAGTAGAAGTGAAAGTGATGGTATAAAGTGCATGGCTGTAGGAGAAGAGACAACATTGGCATCCTGGAAAAGTATAGCCACAAGAAGGCAACCAAGCCATATGCCCTCTGTATCCTGAAACTCTTCCTGTAAAAATGTGCTTTGTTTCAGCAATGAAATTCAAAATAATTTTGATATAATTGAAAGGACAACAAAGCAAGTTATTTCTAGTGTCGAATGATCTTTCTGCACATAGACCTGCATCTTTAAGAGTTCAGATCATGAAACTTACAGAAGTTCATTAACTTAATAATAAGAAGAAAACAATAACAAAATTTAAATGATCGTTAGCTAGACACATATACAGCTTGAAACAATAATAGAGAAGGAAACCGGCTGTATATCCTACCTCAGTATTGGAAGTATGTCTTGCAAGCTTGTCAGAAAGCACTTCGAGTCCCCCAGCTTCCATTACATTGATTTTGTTCTTTGGGCGAAAGGAAGAAATTATTGATAGCAGCCACAAGGCGACAGTACCTCCCAATACAGTTGCTGGATCAGGGATGTCAAAACCATCACCATCCCGAAAAGCTGAACTATCTCTAAAACCTCTGGGGGTTCTGACTTCAATTTCAAGAGAAGAATTAGTAGAATTTTGCTTAATCATATCAACTAATGCATAAATAAGAGGTTTCAAGTATCCAGATGCCTCAAGTGCATCCATTGACCAGATTCTATGTTCCTTGGCAACACAAATTAAAATTGCTATACCTCCAACTCTTACTTCTAGACTGCTAGAATTCATCATTCTATCAGCTAACACACCAACTGATTGTGAATTTGAAACCAAGAGGTCACTTAGGATGACTGGTTGATCCCCACAAAACCTAGACAAAATTTCTATTGCTTTATCTTGAACTGAGGGAGGTCCCTCACACAGGCAGTGCACCAGAGGCTCTAAGCTTGATGGGTGGGCAGACCATGGTGGATACATAGAGTTCACGCCATGCTTCATTCGAGACAGTAGAGAAACAACTTCTAAAGCATCGGCAGCATCATAGCCATCCATATCCATTGCATTTAAGGAATCAACAACTGCCTGAACAGCGAATCGAAACTGAGCACTTCCTGTCAGTACATCTCCTACGGGAAAATGCTTCAATAATTGATGAAGGGCACGTGATGCACTCTTCTTACCCTCTAATGATCCTTCTCCTAGAACTCTTGTTATGGCTGAAACAATGTCTTCTGCCAATGATTCTGCAGCTATTTGAGGATCTGACAACAAATTAGCCAAGGCATCCATCGCAGTCTCAGCAGACTCTATGGATGATGTTTTGGCCAACTTGATTAAAGGCCTGACATCACCTTCTGCAATACAAGACATCTTATTTGTTGTCTTAGTCTGGGTAGGACGGGATAAAGCACCCAATGCTCGAGCTGACTGCATCGCAATACCTTGAGTTTTGCTAGTTAAGAGTTTCATACATGAATTCACAACTTCATCTGTCGCAAGGCTATCACAGATATCATGGCGTGTACTGAATAGATCAGCCAAAACAGATGCTGCATGCTCTTGGGCATTTTCATTTGATGAATTGAGAACCTGGACAAGTGACCTCAGCCCTTTATTAGCGGCAGTGCCCTTATTCAGAAGGTCAACATGAGATGCCATGGAAAGCACATGACCCAAAACTTTGACGACAGCAGCCTTAGACCTTGGTGAGTCTCCCAAGAGCAGAGCTAGTAATTGATTTATGGTAGCTGAATCAGCAGTCTTAATTAGCTTTGTTAGAGCCCTAGCAGAGGCTTCTTGCCCCTTTGGTCCACCATTCTTTAGAAGCCACAAGAGTGCTGGGATGGCTCCAGCACTTTCAACACAGGCACGGATATCGTCACTATGACAGCACAAGTTCCACAATATATGTGCTGCATCTTCCCTCGCCTTTTGGGATCCAACTTCTAATAAATGGACAAGGGGAGGAATTCCACCGGCTGCAGTGATTGCCCACTTGCTGTCATCAACTTGTTCAGTCAGAATTGCAAGCATTTCAACTGCATACTCTTGATGCTGTTCACTGGACAAACCCAGAGACGAGATAAGTAACTGAATTCCTTCTCTCTTTCCTATGGCTTCCCAAACACTTTCTCCTTCAGTGCACAAGCATATCAGAGAAAGTATCAAATACTCCTGTGCATCACCATTAGCCATTGTTATGAGCCCAACAAGCACCCTTTTCGCCTCTGGTTGATTGATTGTATCTGATAAATGAGCATTGCCATATAGGCTGGCCATAGCTTCAAGGAGGCGTTCATGAACCAGTTTATCATCTCTAGGTTTTAGAAGCCTCACTAAAATACTTTCAATTTTTGTTGCATCAAATGATTCTTCATCAACATTCTGATTGAAGACCATAAGAGAATATGCAAGTGCTCCAATTGTATCAGTAACCGGAGCAGCTAATCTTGGGGACTGGGAAAGCTCTCCAAGATAGAGTATTAACGCAGACATCCCACCACAAATATTTGCCAATGTTTTTGTTGCATGCTGCTGAAGTGCCTGCCCTCCCTCTCCTTGCATACCTTCTTTGGAAGGAGCAACTACAGCTCTAATAAGTACTGGCATGCCTTGGGCATCAACAATTGCTTTCTTAGCTTTGGTTGATTTTGAAGAAATAGCCTCCAAAGCTTCGACAGAACTGGCTCGCACAGAAACATTCTTCTGCTCACCCAAGAGCCCGAGCAAAGCTTTGATTGCACCCGAATCAATTATTTTTGGGATGCTATCAGGGAAAGCCAACATCAGGCGGGCCAAGAGAGAAGCAGCATTGGATTGAGCAGCAGCATTGTCAGAAAAGAGTAGTCCCACTATGATATCCACCCCACCACTATCAAGAGTCGCTCTCCAGTGCCCCTCTTTATCGCCACAAAGATTTCTCAATGCCCCTGTCACAAATCCTTCAACCACTTTGTCTTGCTTGTTTTTCGGATTTAACTGCTCCCACAAGGTGGGCACTACACCTTCTGTAATAAATATTTTCATGCCCACATGATCATCTGAAAGTCCACCAGAGGACACTTCATATAAAGCCTCTGCAGCTGCCTTCCTAGCATCAGTTGAATCTGACTTCAAAAGCGAGAGTAAAGGTGGGATGCATCCACCTAGAAGTACCTTCACCCGCAAATCGTCATCCTTACATAGGACACCTAGCGTTGCAGCAACATTTATTTTTGCCAGCAGACTACCATTCCTAAGAATGGATATAAACAATGACATTGCTTGGCTATGTGAACCAATAAGAGCCCGTGCTTCGTTTCGTGCTTTAGCAATACCCAGCAAATGTGCCGTGATAAGTTCTTTTTCAGCTGGAGAAGACACAGTGTGTAGCTGCTCAATGAATTTAGCAACCCTTGATGTCGTCCTCTCCGGATCATCCATTTCTGTACTTCCATTTGATTCCCTGGTGGTAAAACTATTAATCATTTAGTCGGATGAGAAATATTTTACTCTAAACACTCTACACAAGAGTTGTACTGCATCAAGTGTTTCTACCAATATTATGTAACAGAACATCAAATTGTTCTTTAGATTTAAAAGTGATTTAATTCATTAAGTTTCACACAAGCACTAATACGATGTCAATTAGTTCAATAAGAGTTTTTGGTAGATAATGTATTTTCCTTCAAACACAAATAAACAAAGCAAAACAAGAACACAAACTGATTTATGTGGTTATGAAGCCAATCAATTATGATGAGAGAACCACATAGGATCACAAGTTAAAAGCTAATGCACAATATGGATCAACAGATGTTAACGTGTACACTTACTTATTTTTCTGAGATGTAGAAGCTTTTCGGCCCCTTCTTTCAGGGGAGGATGACTTCGACATTTGCAAAATGGCTCTACTTTTTGAACTCTATCTCAGCCTCCTGCAGATTACAATTAGTTAATTCTCCATTCTCTCTAGTAGCACCCTAATACCTTAAAATGAAATTCAAAACCCCTAATAGACACACTTGCTTCCCCTTCTAACTCATATTTCGAAAAGCACGAACTTTACAAGTAAATTAAAAACCCTTAAACACCGATTCCGTATTGTGCATCGAAATAGCAAAAAACAATTGTAAAAATTAAGGGATCCATTTTATAATACTAGAAAGAAAAAAAAAAATCATAATAACGCTGCTGGATCTACCTCAATAGAGTTCTTCAAAATTGAATTTCTCCGACCCCAAATGCTTCACGGCCTCAATTTCACATACAAATGTGCATATATGCATATATACAGAAGCACTGCACAACGATTCAAGCCAATGGCACAATCAAACTGTAGCTAACCCTGCATAACCACAAAACTTCAAAATTGATATCATCTCAGATCACAATTTCCCCAAATCTACATGCATATATTCGATCAAATAACATAGCTGTAGATGCATATACGGATACTGTACAAATGTACCTGCATGTCGATGCCGTATACATCAACCGAGTTAAATTAATATAAAATTAGGAAAAGTACACGATAGTTGATTATAAAAACATCTAAATAATGATATGCAGATCGGATCCGAGATTAATTTTTTTTTTATATCCAATCAAATCCAACCTGAAATTGAAAACTAATTATTCTCAACTAATTATTAGTCAAATCCGAATAAAAAAGGAGAAGATTGAACTTGAAAAATTAACCGTTTCAAAAGAATATCGTCAATGGAGGTACTTACAAATGGAGTGTAAAGAGAGTATTTTTCGAAGTAGATAGAAAAATGTCTCTTATTTTTTTTGGAGAGGTTAAGGTTACTACTTCTATTTAATTCCCTTTTTTTTTTTGGTATGGATATTCATTACCCTTTAATTATTGATACTTTTGATAGTACTTAAAAGTGACCATTTGATTACCTTTTTCTACTCAAAAAAGTAAAAAATTTGAATGCTTTTAAATTGAGCCAAAAATTTCATTTTACTAAATTAAAATCAAAATTTAACATGAATGAGATGATTTTGACGAATTCAACGATTTCTAATTTTTCAATTTTGACTTACAAATAAATTTTCGGTTGAACTAGTTCTTCTGGTTTGTTCCTAAAATTACGTCAATTATATTATCATCGAAAAACAAATTCTAATACTTTAGAAAACAAAATTAGAAGTGACGGCAATGGAAAATGTCAAGTAAATCGACTAATTTTAATTGCGAACGAGATGATTTTGACGAATTCAACGATTTCTAAATTTTCAATTGGACTTACAAATAAATTTTCGGTTGAATCAGTTCGTCTGGTTTGATTCTAAAATTATGTCAATTATATTATCATATTAACACAGAAAAATAAATTTTGATACTTTGAAAAACAAAATTGGAAGTGACAGCAGTGGAAAATGTCAATTGGCCATTAAGTATGATAAAGAAAACAATTATTGGGATTGACGTATTGTTTTTTTTTTTTCTTTCTTCAGAAATTACTATCTTAATATTCTGTTTTGCTAGTGCCAGAGCTCACTCCAATCTCATAATTCCTCACTTTTGTCTTGTTTCCAAGAAACAGACAAAAAAGTTGGGTGGAAATATAAAAAAACAGCTGAGTTGAATAATTATGTATGGTCTTCGATTAGATCTATAATGTTAGGTAGTCGGCAGTGAATCTTCTACTGCTGCTCTCTGTTACACTCTGGCCCAGTTGGCATTATGTTGTTTTTTCTTTTAAAATTGCATCGTTCTTGAAATTAATAATTTATTCGACTCGAACAAGACATGCTAGATTCCACGAGTTGATTTTTTTCTTAATTCACCTTCAATCGATGTCGTGCAAGTCTCGACTTCTTGAATCTTAAACATTAAATAAATTTTAGGTTCATTGCAATTGATGATATGGATCGACCTACTATTGTAAAATTTGCAATCGAAGTATAGTAAAATTTAATTTTTGTGGAGGAACCTTGGATACACAAAAACAAACTCTTTTGAGTTTTGAAGCTCGAGGTGGATAATCTCTATACGGCTCAAACACGTGCAAGGCCCATTTACAAACTCAATCCATTAGTAAAGCCCATCAAAAAGTTGGGTGTAATTGCCCAACAAAAAATCAGTCCATTAGTTAAGCCTGGCAATGAAGCCAACGATCCATTTGTCATGGACTAGTTGTGTGATGGGAATCCAATTAATTTATCGAAGAAGAGAGTAAGGGAGTGATTTTTTGATAGACGATTCTCAAGCATCAAGTCATTGAAAAATCGATTGTCATTTATCCCTATTTCTCGAATAATTACGACTGAAGATTATCAAGCACTACAATTATCGTTTATACATGTCTCTCAAAGAATTTTCAACACAAGATTCTCAATAATAAAATCATAAAACAATTCATTATTGTTTATTCTTATTTCTTTCAATTATTTGACGTGACAACCATGTCTAAATTATCTCTATTTAGCATCAAGAGATGATTTCATAATAGAATAGTGTGTTCACTAAACTCGACCCTTCTCGTGCTCATCGCTCTCCTCGAACACTTTTTTCCTTTAATCGTGCTAATCTCGAGGTTGGTTTGAATAAAAAATTCATAGAACTAACATAAATCAAAGAACAAAAAATCCGCTCATATCAATAAAACAAACCAATTAATTAATAAAACATGGATAACTATCAATGCACATACATCGCATTGAATATATGTACACATTCTTTATCTATGGACACTTGCCCAATAATAGCACATAGAAAATACGCTACTACCAATTTTCTACACAACTCGCACGTGCACGCTCATAGACTCAAAGAGTCTCATGTAACACGTGCGACACAACCCGACCCGAGTCCTACTTCAAAACGGTTTGCTCAAGTACGCGAACATTTCCGGCATAGGCTCCATCTGATAATTGCTCTGGAACTGTGAACCAATCAGCTCACCTCCGACAGTGTCCAACGAATTAGGACCAGTTGTGTTCAGGTAATTAAACGGGAAATCAAGGGCGCCTTTGTCCCAGTCCATCAGCTTCGGAGCGCTCTCCACCTCCGGCGCGAACTCCGGCGAAACTATGTGCTCCGAGCAGCTTGAATCCGTGTGAAGCCTCGGGATGGAATCGGATGGATTGAGGTACACCAAGTTATCGTACACCGCCGACAATTCCGGAACCGACGTCATGATGACGGGCTTCGTCTCATCCTCTGACGTCACTGCGCTCATCATACTCTGACAGCTGACATCACGCTTCTCGATGGTACCCTTCTTGTTGTATATTCGGCATAATACCCAATCATCCAGCTGAAAAACAAAATTAAAAAAAATCCAATCCGTCCGATCAGTCACGTTAAATCAAGACCGTTGAAAGTAAGTACGCGTCCCTATCTTTCAATCTCAAATTACGAAGATAAGAACGAATCCTTTCTTTAATACAGAAATTCATTAGCAAGTTATAATCTTGAGTGCACCCACCCTGAGACTATTGTCCCTTCTGCGAGCCGAGCGATCCACGTCGGCTAGGCGATACTCGTGCATTATCCAATTGGTCTTTTCACCTCGAGGCGCCTTACCAGCGTAAAACACCAAGGCCTTTTTAATTCCAATCGGTTTTGGGCGACCAATCGGTTTATCAGCCCCGGTCGCCTTCCAGTACCCACTCCCAGCCGCCCGATTAGGCCTGGACCCGTTTGGGTACTTCCTATCCCGAGGCGAAAAGAAGTACCACTCTTTCTCCCCATACAGAGCTAATCCTGTAAATTTCACCCAATTAATTTCATTTTGAGGGAAAAAAATATTAAACAAACGACTTTTAAATATGGTCAAAATAATTTACCAGGAAGCTTCCATGGGTCATGCTTGTAGAGGTCAATTTCTGCTATAATAGGGACAGAAATTGACTGTGAAGTACATTTTCGGCATAAGTAGTGCATCACGAGCTCTTCATCGGTCGGGTGGAACCGAAATCCTGGAGGCAATAGCAATTCCATTTCAACTTTTCTTCGAACAGTAGTAAAAATGACGGAAATAAGATTTAAGAAAGGGAAGAGGAGGAAGGGGGGCTTTGGTGAAACTTAACACGCAAGGGAGAGAGGAGAATATATAGAGAGGTGGAGGGGAGACGTGTTGCGAGGAGATAACAGGTTCTAGAACACACGTGTGAGATAGGGTTTGAGGAGGGACACGTGTTGAGATCTGGGGGAATTTTTTTTATTTTGTCATTGCTTACGTCATGATTATTGGACTGACTCGGACGTGGAATTTCCTGGTACACTAATGACTCTGTAATGACACGAAGGACCGTGGAAAGTGTCGTAAACGGTGGAATTTGGATGTTATGATTTAACTCGAACCGGACGGTGAACCCATAAAATTGTTCGGTCACTTCAATGTGATATTCAGGGTGTGTTTGAACCACACTATTTTAGAAGAATGTATTTTGAAATACTAAATTGATGGAAAATATGTGATTGAAAAAAAAAAGTTATTGACTTGATGAAAAATATTATTTTATTGAAAAATATGTGGTTGAAAATGAGTAAAAAAATGAGAATAAAAATTTTAATGTGCTCAAACAGAGACCTAGATGAATGACATTGTTCAAAAGCTTTCAACAGAGCATTTCGTCAAATATTTTTTACCAATTTTTTTACTTCTTCTATTTTCTTTTTAAATAACAAAAATTTGTTCGTCGATTTTACATGGTTGGAGTGTCGTTTTTCAAAAGGACGATATTCGTTTTAATTCGAAAGACAATTACTTGTAACTTTAAATACTAAAAGGAACTAACTTGTTGTCTTAAGGACATAGAAATGTTAAGCTTGGATTAAAAATTGTGCTATATATACATTAGCTGTCTGTTCTCAGGTTGGGCAGTAAAGGTCGGAGAAGGGCAATCACTCATTCTTAAAATCAGCGTTCTTAAGGAAAAGCCGGCTATCGGAATCGAACCGATGACCATCGCATTACAAATGCGATGCTCTAGCCTCTGAGCTAAGCAGGCTCACATAATCGAAATTTTCTATCCATATGAATTCACTACACTACACTATAGTGTCTCTTTCCAAAATTTCGACTTAATAAATTTATTTGTTAAAACAGGTCCTAAGAGAAGTCTTT
>CAIGRB010126415.1:86500-105667 GCA_903798255.1 Fraxinus quadrangulata | reverse complement strand
GTGAGCGAAAATAACATTAACTAAATTTCACATGCATAACTAAAATCAAAATAGTACTACAGTTCAATTCAATCACCAATCATGTATTATTACTTACAGGATATCCTCAACTAAGATTTTGATGGATTAAAAGATTATAAGTCATAATGAATTTCGTAGATGTGAATATATATCCACAAATTCCATAAGAATCTCATCAAATATGGTGAAATTTTTAAAAAATTGGTTATATGTATTTTTTAGCTTGAATCCATCCAAATCTTTTAAAATTATTCTATTAATAAAATCTTTATAAATCCATTAGTTATTGGTGATGCCTAAACTTTAAAATATTTCATTAAAATTTCAATTGTGAACGCCTAAATTTTAATTAATTTAATTAAAGTTCATTAAAATTTCAATTGAGAACACCTAAATTTATAAGGATTTTTAAAATCAATTACAATCTTAATTACGGACACCCTTCTTAGATTTTTAAAATCTCAATTGGGGATACTTGAATTCAATTTTTTTTTTTTCAAGTTTATTAGAATTTCAACTAAGAAAGCATAATACTATATGTAAATCAACCATGGTAACTTGTTGACAATTCCTCTTATGTGAAAGAAATTTGTGTAATGATGTGAGGATGGGTTAAAAAAATTTGTAAATGTTGCCACGTGAAAGAGTATAAAGAAAAATATAAGGGAAAGTGTTAATATAGTAAGGTTGATTGAGAAAGCCCTTAGAAATTTCACCAATTTAGGTGAGATTATTATTCATTAAAATTTAGGAAAATTTGTAGTAACGGTCCCAAATTTTTGAGTTTTTAGTAGACTTTATCCTAACCTTCAGTTTGTGCTAACGGATGTCCCAAATCTTTGAAAAATTAACGACTGTGGTCCAAATTGATGGATTCCATCCACTTTTCGTTAGTTGACCAAGAAAAGCAGACTTTGACAAATTTTGACCAAATTGAAATGGATAAAACGTTAAGTTTAGAATTACTACATTTAATAAATAAACAAAAAATAAAATAGAAAACCACAGAAAATAAGAAAAGAAATAAAAAAGGTAACCCCACCCATGAAAATCAACTACCAACTAGCCACCCAATGTCGGCACAATCTCCTTGGCTATGACAACAGCGCCCTTGTAGCCGCCCAACTCCGATCATCGCCATTTCTTCTTTTCTGAATCTAAAATGGATCGTTTTTATTGCCAAGAACAGAACCATTAATTTGTCTTCCTTCCACAAAAGGAAATTTGGCACTCCAACAGTATCCCCAACACCATTTTCAGCACCAATATTTCCAAGCATAAAAATCAAATGTGACCATTACCTGAAGCTTCTCCAAAGTTTTCGATAATGATGAAAAAATTCAAATAATAAAGAATGCATCTGAATGTGTAACAGATAACACCAGAAAGAGTCTTGATTTTCGACAGAGACATTGATATTACCCAAATGCTTAACAAGCTCCAAGGCTTCAGAAGCCACAAAATAAACTGCACCAAGAAGAATTATTTTGGAGGTTATGCCTCGTAAAGCGGGCTTCATAACACTGTAACCCATTGAAACTACTAGGAAAAGAAGACGAGAGACTGTTTTCTTCATAGCACTGAAGGTTACTGCCAAAATTTTGGGAATTTGGAAATGGATTTTCGAATTTGGGATTAAAACATGCCAAATTGAGGATTTTGAAGGAATGAATTCGCAAAATTTTAGTACGGTAGCGATTGGCGTGGTGGTGGTTGTGAAGCGACGACAACAACGACTAGTGAGGTCATGGGTGATCGGCCGACGATGGGAATTGGGAGGTGGGTTTTTGTCCGTGTTCTAAATTGTAAAGCGTGGCTAAACGTGAAAGTAAAATTTCAAGCATGACGAGCTTAATCAAACCTAAGCGACGAGTAAAAGCGTTTCTTTATTTTTAATAGTAATTAAATCTTCAATCATTTAAAAATCATTTAATAATTAAAATTATACATATCAAACATAAAAAATTATAAAATACTATATTTACTAATAATTTCTATAATTAGTTAATTATACAATTTTCAAGTTTTCGAAATGAAAAAATTAGACTATTTTTCATAGTTTCAATTTTCAACTAAATAAGTCTTACTTAATAGATTTATAGGAATTTCATTTATGATTTCAAAGTTTTCAACAAAATAATGAGTCTCAAGATCGTAATTATATATGTAGATAGTATCGTAGCTTAATCTTATTTAACTTTTTATCGAATAAAGTCATTTTTAACTTTTATTCATATAAAGTCTTTTAAAAATTTGAAATTAAATTCAAATGAAAAGTTTTTTTTTTCAAAATATAAAAGTTAATAAACTAAAGTCAAATAAAAGACATAAAGAAATAAAAATAAATAAAAATTTAATAAAGTGCTCCTAGGGAAAATGAACGAGATGAATGAAAAATTCAGTTGTTTATGAATTGAAAAAAAAAACACCTTGACATGAAACGAGACATTTTGCGAGCCTAAGCAATATCTAGGCGCCGCTTAGACGAGTTTTTTTGAACAACAATTTTTACTAATTTAATTTTGATTGTGGGAATGGGAGGTAAGGGCAGCAGGGTTGGGGAAGAAGTTTCAATTTATTTTTCCTTTTCCATTTTTTTCTTTAAATTTTCTATTTAATTAATTGTTTATAATAGGTAACTGTAAAATTACTAATCTACCCCTTTAAAATTGTTAAAATATGGTCAAAATCATTTTTTTGGTCAACTAACGAAAAAGTGGATGAAATCCATCCATTTGGACTACAACTGCTAATTTCTCAAAGGTTTGAGACATTCGTTGGTACAAATCGAATGTTAGGATAGAGTCTGCTAAAAATTTAAAGGTTTAGGACCGCTACTATAATTTTTCCTAAAATTTATAATCTTTTAAAATCCAAGTCCCCTAATTGATTTTTTCCATTATTATAAATACAAAACTAATTAATGAATATTGATTATAAGAACTAATCAAAAAAGTGTTATAATTAATATTTTAAACACATTATTAACAATTTATTTCTTGGTTCACACAAAAGCTAGTTTCCTTGGTAATTAAGTCATGCATATATTATTTTTTCTTGTTTTCATCTAAACATTTAGCTGTCACAAATGTTGTTTTACACACCCTTTTTGTATCTCTACGTGTCTTATAAAAATTAATGACACCTGGGAATTATGAAAATGTTTTACGGGGTGTTTTCAATTAAGATTTTGATGGATTTTAAGAGATTATAAATTCTAATGAATTTGGTGGATTTGAATATAATTGGTGGATTAATGAAATCTTTGTAAATCTATTAATTACTGAGGATGCCTAAATTTTAAAAGATTTCTTTAAATTCATTAAAATCTCAAATGGGAATACCTAAATTTTAATTGATTTCATTAAAATCTCAACTAAATTGAGAAATACTTTTAAAATCCATTACAATTGAGTTAGTCACCCCAGCCCACCCCTTTCTGGATATGTATATGTACATGAAAATGAAAATGAAAATGAAAATGAAAATAGTGTACAATTTTATTTCCTTGGAGAATAAACTCAACAAAGGCAGGTTTACTTTTATTATGGCATAAATTGGGCCAAGATTTCATGCATATTACAGTACTTGCTTCAAGACTTCAACTTGCCTTTTGCATAAATTCATCTCTTCTTTGCTTCCAAGTCACAACCAAATTTTAGAGACAGAGAGAGTCTTGCATTCATGTGAAAATTTTTTGCCATCTGCATGAGAACACACCTAATGCATTTATGAATAGAGAGAGAGCCCGTATATTTTCACCATTTTTGTGATTATAAAACTTTTACATTTTAGATTGTAATTGAAATCTGAAGCCATTTGTTTTGGTACATTTATTAGTTTCCTGTTTTCAAAGAGTTGGTAAGAATCAAGAAATGTCCATGTGGTGGTCGTTGGGGTGGTTGTGCATAGTGGCGGCGGTGACGGGCGGCGTTAGTGGTGGCAGCGTGACTTACGATGGCAGGTCTCTGATCATCAACGGCCGGCGGGAGCTCTTGTTTTCTGGTTCAATTCATTATCCTAGAAGCACCCCTGATGTACTCTCTCTCTCTCTCTCTCGGTTTTGTGTATTTATGTGTTTTTGTCTTCTTAACGATGGAATTAAATTCTTCCATTAATTGAAAATGCCTTTTGGATTGATAATTCCAAGAGAATTACAGAAAAAAAGATTGAATGCATCACATTTTGTCAATTAGTAAATTCTTGATTTGAAGGCAGAATCTCGTGACAGAAAGATAATTTATGTCACGTGAAAAACTTACAAAATTATTCCCAAAAGGATTTTGACATTCGTTCATTCTTTCTTCACATCATTGTTGATATTACCTTTGTTTTCAAAAAAAAAAAAAAAGCGTGCAAGAAAACCCTTTTTTTTTTAATTAGCGAATGACAATTTGCCACATGATAAATCGTCAAACTTGGTGTACACCAAACATGATTGTTCCGAAAATTCTAATTTCTAAGTCTCACATTCAAATTCCGATATACTTTTTTTTAATATTTCCACATGTTTAGTATTAAGAAATAGATGCATGGATTTTTTTTTTTTTTTTTACGTGTATATTTTATCATTTTGAGTAAGTTATTTGTTAACGTATTAGTTGTGTAAGAAAAGAAGAAACCATGAATGGTTAGGCCTTTTCAAACGTTTTGATTAGGATTTGTCACGGAGGGAAGAAAGCAAGGAAAAGCTTCGTCTTATTACATGTAAAAGTTAAACTACTTTAATAAAGTGCACTTTGGAATAATTATGAGATCATTCCTTCATATTTTTTTAATAAAATTTTATTATTTTGCAAAAATATTTTTGGAATTTTCATTTAAAAATAAATTTGTTAAGAGGAGTAAGTCAAGTTTTTATATATTATTCATTTAAGCGATGCAATATGTTTTGCCCTCAAAGCATCTTCACAAAATGATGACTTTCATTCGAGAATACTAATCTTACAATCCGATTTCCTTTTTGAACTTTGGATTGATGGAATTGCTCGTTTGGACCGTCTGTGCTCTAAATACTAGTATTTAGAACTTAGGATAATAATTTTAAAAAGTCAACCCAATTATGAGAAGTATTTAATAAATCTGATTGTTGTTTCATTTTTAAGTGACTAATTTTATCCTAAAGTTGGATGCACATTCGGGTATTAATGGCACCAACTGTCGCATAAGATTAAATTAATTCTTATCTGATCTAATATAATATGTCAAACGTACCCTTAAGTTACATTTGGAGTACACTTTTCAACCTATATTTCTATAACCTCCCCTATACAAATTAAATGAAACATTTATTGAAATTTTGTATATTCCTTGTGCATTTAACCCATACTTCCAAATTGATTCTCACAAACTTGAAATTGATTGAATTTGTAATTTTTTTTCACAGATGTGGCCGTCTCTAATAGCAAAAGCCAAACAAGGTGGTCTAGATGTCATCGATACCTATGTATTTTGGAACCTTCACGAGCCCGAACCAGGAAAGGTTAATCCCCAACCTCTCTCGCCCGAATATGCACACACATTTATAAGTACAAAACTACGAACGTACATGGTACATCACAAGTGTGTATGCATGCACAGATACATTTTTATTAATGTGCATATTGTCTGGAATTTTTAGTATGATTTCAGTGGAAGAAGTGATATAGTGAGCTTCATCAAGCAAATCCAAGCTCAAGGTCTCTATGTATGCCTTCGGATTGGGCCCTTTATTGAAAGTGAATGGTCTTATGGGTAAGTAAAAATCTAATCACAACGAAAGCAAGTTGGATAATGGTTTATAATTTTTTTAAATTATAGACAGATAGAATTAGTGGTCGATAAGTGGGTAATACTTACGGACATCACGAAGTGTGTATATAAAAAGTGGTTTTTAACTGTATTTAAAAGTTATTTTTCTAGAAAGTAAAAATATTGACGAACGTGCAGAGGCTTACCATTTTGGTTGCACGACGTCCCCAACATTGTATTTCGATCTGACAATGAACCATTTAAGGTACTATCCCTTCACGACATATTTGATAATAAAATTATAAATTTTGTTAGACGTGCAACCTTTTTTTTAATCTTGTTCAGTTGTGAAACTGATATTAGTCCGCTATTATTTATTGCAGTTTTACATGAAGAGTTTTACGACAAAAATAGTGAATATGTTGAAATCAGAGAACTTGTTTGCTTCACAAGGTGGTCCTATAATAATTTCTCAGGTAGAATTTTTATCTCACTATTTTTCCAACTTATTCCATACAATTATAGAAATTAAATTAACAAAATTGAGCATTTGATTATAAGCAGATTGAAAACGAGTACCAGAATGTAGAAAAAGCCTTCCATGAGAAAGGGCCGCCATACGTTATTTGGGCGGCGAAGATGGCGAATGACCTCGGGACTGGTGTGCCATGGGTGATGTGCAAGCAAGACGATGCTCCTGATCCCATGGTAAATACTTTCAAATAACTTTTTACTTTGTCTGATACACTAGACTAGACTGATAAAGGGGCTTACGTGTTTGTCAGTTATCATGTACAATCCATCGTGCCTGATGTGTTTTGATTAAGTTATCATGTGAATTTGTTCTGGCTTTATTCATGATTTGAAATTGGAGACTAAGAATCAAAATGTGCAGATAAATACATGCAATGGGATGAGATGTGGAGAGACATTTGTTGGACCAAACTCACCAAATAAGCCAGCACTGTGGACTGAAAATTGGACACATTTGTAAGATCTTGGAATCCTATGTTTTTTGTTTAATGTTAATAAGAACAAGACAATTTTCTGAACATATTCTTGTTACTGTTTCTTGTCTTAAGCTATGATACCTATGGTAATATTACAAAAATAAGATCAGCAGAGGACATTGCATACAATGTTGTTCTATTCATTCTTAAAAAGAACGGCAGTTTCATCAATTACTATATGGTAAGTATTTGATTTTACTCCCTTCTGGTATGGGGCCATGCCAAATCTCGAGATACTTATTGCCTATACTCTTTTATCCCTTCAGTATCATGGAGGAACTAATTTCGGGAGGAGCGCATCATCATTTATCATAACAGCTTACTATGATCAAGCTCCCCTCGACGAGTATGGTATGCCATACATATTTACATCAAAACTTGATTTTTCCAACTAATTATATTCGTAATATTAATATCTGCAAAAATTTTAGGTTTGATAAGGCAGCCAAAATGGGGTCATCTGAAGGAACTACATGCTGCTATAAAGCTATGCTCAGAAACTCTGCTTTATGGAGCACCAAGTAATTTCTCTTTAGGTGCACTACAAGAGGTAAGGATCTCGAGAAATCCTAATGCTTCTTAGATGTTGAAGTATGGTGCAATTGAAGTACTATTTACTTGTCTCGTATTTTCTACACAGGCCTATGTCTATCACGGAGATTCAGGAGCATGTGCAGCCTTTCTTGTGAATGCCGATGGCAAAAATGCCTTTGTCAAATTTCAAAATTTGACATATCATCTGCCTCCAAAATCAATTAGCATCTTGCCTGACTGCAAAACCGTAGTGTTTAACACTGCTAAGGTATGTATTAAAGCTACAAATCCTTGAGCTAAAAATTCTTATACAGTTCTAGCCTAATCTAGAAATCTTCAAAAAAAATTTCTGTACGTTTTCCAATGTAGAAGTTAGGTGCTATTTGATGTTGCAAAAGTTAATAGAAGTTGATAAAAGCTGGTGGTGAAAAATCAATAAAAGTTGTGATCCAATGAAATGTGTGGTTTAAAATGAAGTTTGATGAGCGTTTTAGCAAGCAGAGCTTAACCAAACAAGCGTTAAAATTTACCATCCTAATGTGCAACAGGTAAACACTCAAGTTAACACAAGATCTAGGCAACCAACTATGAAGTTCAACTCTGTAGAAAAGTGGGAGGAATACAAAGAAGTTATTCCCACATTTGATGATACTTCAATTAGGTCCGATGTATTGTTAGAACAAATGAATACGACAAAAGATGTATCTGATTATCTATGGTACACTGCCAGGTAAGTTCAAAACTGTTGTGCTTTCAGTACTTTCAATGGTACATTTACTTTTTCTGTTTACTAACAGCATGAAGCCTACTTACAGTTTTCAGCAATCCAAGGGCTCAAAATCTGTACTGAGCTTGAACTCATTGGGACATGTTTTACGTACATTTGTAAATGGAGCACTTGTAGGTAAGTGTCATGTTTTAAATACTTCGTTGAACATGAATTTTTATGATTAGCAGTTCGTGAACTAATGCACAAAATTATATAATGATACAAATGCCCAGTATACAGATGATAGCAGTAACAAAAGAGGCTATCATAGAACTTATATGTGTATTGATGGTGTTCATTGCCTTATGACAATGAAAGATAATTGCTAATTATTGCATTTTTACTTTCCTTTATAGGTTCTGAACATGGTTCGAAAAGTAATCCAGGTTTCACACTAGAAACCAACATCTCTTTAAATAATGGCGTGAACAACATCTCGTTGCTGAGCGCAATGGTTGGACTGCCGGTAATATATTACCTTAATTTTTCCATTTCTAGTACAATTTTTTTTTTTTTTTTTATCTCAGGACAAGATTCCAACAACCTCTTCGACTTAAGTCTGAAACAACGTTTGGAATTTGGGCTTGTCACACGAATCATTTTATGATGAAATTTTTTTTAGTATACTTTAGATTAGCTCTGTAGAGTTACTTCTCAGACTTTATATTGTAATGGTAGGATTCGGGGGCTTTTCTTGAGCGTAGAGCTGCTGGATTGCAAGCTGTCACCATTCGAGAAAATAATGAATCTCACAATTTGACCAAGTATTCTTGGGGATATGAGGTATTTAATTTCCTAGAGACATGCGACTAATTACGTGAATCCTTTTTTGTTGTTATATAAAATACGTCTACTCGTCAATATTAAAAGTTAAAACTGAGTTTTATATATGTTATAAAGATTGGATTGCTGGGGGAGAGACTACAAATTTACACAGAGAAAGGATCAAGTGATGTCCAATGGAGAAGCCATGAGCCCTCATCTCAGCCGTTAACATGGTACAAGGTAAACATGTTTACTTAGCACAGAGAACTTGGCTCTTGAACACCCATTGACATAGTTACTAAGTATTTTTTTATATCTTATCCCATTTGAAAATTATAATGGAAATATGACATTGCGATAACTAGTTTTGCATTTTTTTTTTACTTAATTGCCTCTCATCAGACCAATTTTGATTCCCCCGTGGGTACCGATCCTGTCGCTATAAACCTAGGCTCCATGGGAAAAGGTGAAACATGGATTAATGGCCAAAGTATTGGCCGGTATTGGGTCTCATTTCTTACGCCAGATGGCTCTCCTTCACAAATATGGTACGTTGTTACAAAAATAACACGTTACATGCGTACTCTTGACCTATTCTTTTTGTCAAGTTTCACTCTCCAGCTTATAATTTCAGGTACCATATACCAAGATCTTTCCTCAAACCTACTAACAACCTGTTAGTCCTGTTTGAAGAAGAATCTGGCAACCCTCTTAGCATATCAATAGGCACAGTTTCGATTACAAAAGTATGTGGACATGTGTCGGATTCTAATCCACCTCCTATGATTTCATGGACAAAACAAACACGAAGCCAGAATAAGGAGAAAATGCATTATGGAAGAAGACCTAAAGTTCAGCTCAGTTGTCCTCCAAAAAGACGCATTTCCAAAATTTTATTTGCAAGTTTTGGAAGCCCTTCGGGTAACTGTGAAGGTTATGCTGTTGGAAGTTGTCACTCATCGAATTCTACTGATGTTGTGGAGAAGGTAAAACTTTCTCTGTAACATTCACTAATATTAGGGGTGGGCACAGTCTACTTTGATCCAGTTTTATAAATCCATTTATGTGACAGGCCATTTAAATTTGTCTCCATTTCATTCGATTACCACTCTGTGAAGCAGTTCATTGTGTTTCAATGTCGATTTAAACATTCTGTTTTTTCAATGTCTTACACAGGCTTGTGTAGGAAAGAGGAGGTGCACCATCCCTCAGTCATATCAAAAGTTTGGAGGCGACCCTTGTCCGGGAATCCGTAAAGATTTGTTGATTGAAGCTCAATGTCAATGACAATGATAGCTGCTATGATTGTAATTAAAAGTTAATGCTATAAATCCCTTTTTCTCTTCTATGGCTTACTAGATTCATATCTTAATCTTTTATGAGTATCTGATAGTAATATTATATTGGGAATACTGTGTTGAAATGACTTTGCAAAGAAATAGAAAACTGAAACATAAATCTAAACACACTCACAATTCTCTCAACTCAAAAATATCATCATGAATTTAAAACTAACCGTTGCATAGTCATACATGTTACATTATGAGATCATGCTATATATAAACAAAATACACAAACGAAAGAAAGTATATCCAACATAATTGAAACACCAAGTGTGTGGTGGAAATAACCACCACCACGTAGTATCAATGGTGGAGTCGACACCAGCTGGCAGTTCTAGCCCGGACAAGAAACATTATATGATCATGAGATTCATGTGCAAACCTTCGTTGTGTTTGCATTCAGAAACTTGGATGGAGAAATTTATTGCCATTTGTTGACCCTGGTTTCTTGGTCTATTGGCATACATACTCACCCATCTGCCACTTGAAACACCAATTCTCGTCCAACTTGCACGTGTTAAGCATGCTGCAAGTGTTTATCCTTAGCCAGGATCGAACTTTTCATGAATATTAAGTGCAAATGTCATTTTCCACTGTTACAAGTATTTAAAAAGGAAAGGATTTCATTTGAAATTCTTTAGTCGAGTGTTTCACAAATATGATCAGCTGCTAATATTCATTGGCATTATCAAAATATATTTGGGTACTCAGCCTAGCACAGTTCCGAGAGGTGTTTGTCTGCTAATAAAGCAATAAATCAAACACCAGTAATTAACATGAACACTATTTTAAAAATCACATAAATTTGACCAAATTATTGTTTGCCTTTTGCTTTCTAATTACGCGTGACTGACTGGGACGGCATTTGCGCTTCAGATACTATTCCACATCCCAGTTTGGAGAGACTTAGAGTTCATTATCAAGGTATGCCAATGAGACAACAACCCAGGGCCACAATATGACAACAAATTTCTCCTTCCAGGCTTCTGAAATGCAAAGACAAAAGGGTAATTGGACAAATTGATTTATGTAGCTGAAATAAGGAAAGAGAAGACAGTAATGGAAGAGAGAAAAAGAGAGTGGGAAAGTCCTATTGTAGATGAATCTTTAGATCATATTGTTTGTTGCCTGGGTAGCAACACCGGCCGGGGGTGTTTACCCCATAAATACTAGTTGGTTCTGGTTCTCACCAGTCAATGGCTAGTGTAACTCCACATATACTCTGTGTATTAAGTATATTTCGATTAAGTTTGGATACCATTTCTTTCACTTGCATCTTCTATTTATAGAGAGCATGGTCTCGTAATTTAAGCTGTCTAAATACCTTATTCTGAGAAGGTTTTTATCAATTTGAGAGTTCTGTGGAACACACTCTTTTAATTATCATCATGGTGGTAAGTTTTGATCTAAACCAACCAGTAGTAGCTAGGTAGGGGAATCTCTGGAGGTAGGTTTGGCATTCTCAACAATAGCTAGAGACTGAAAGAGATAAGGAACAAAAAAGTAAAACTTTGTATTGTCTTCTAGTACGTGCCAAAACATTTTGTCTAAGAAATACGGTTGGAAGACCCTGTAACATCGACCATTCAAAAATTCTTTGTCCATTTCTTTACTCGAACCCCATCATTCAAGAATAGTCTTACATTAAGAGTACATTGACACTTTAGTTCTAGCAACATCTAACAGTCTTGTTGAGAAGTGTCCTCATGGTTTTGGGCAGAATTGTTAAAAACAAATGCATGTGAATTTCCACTAGTCATTACTCAATGGTACTCACTTCTTCCAAAAGTGACACCTCAAGGACTCCACGTGCATTTCGTGCAACTTCACGTAGGGAAGGAAATTTTGGATGGAATCCGCATTGGGAACCATGGATACCATTATACGGAAGGTTGAAGACAGTAATGCCAAGAAACAAAGATTGGATACATAATTGTAAAGGGGTAAAGTTACAACTACTGCAGATCGGACATACCTTTCGGTTAATAAGTTCGTCTACTTAATTTATAAATCTATATTTTTTAGGAATTAAGCCACTTAAAACAATAATGGTTAACTTAGTTTTATATGGTTCAAAAAGAAGAAACAGTTTTCCAGAATTATTATTATAGTATCAAATTGAGATTAAACAACTCAAACCTCAATTTATTATGAACCAATACGCACTTATCAATCATTGCACGGACATCAGACTAATTATAACCCCAATCGAGGTAGTAAATTGTAAATGCGGAAACCGTAGGTACACATATCAACGATGCTTAAAAGGGACCTTTTTAGCTACCTTTCTTAATAGTTTATCACATCGAAAATCAGCTAAAAGACTTGCTTTTAAGCACACACCGTTGTACAGAATGACTATGTAACAAAATATTTATTTTTTAACCATTTTTTAGCACTAGCTATATAGATGGTAAACAGCATCCTTTGAATTTAAACAGAATGGAGAAAGTTGATCATGAAAACTCTCTATTCCCGCAACTCTACTGAGGCAATGGAATATCAGCAAGATCCTCTCTATATGGAACAGGTTGCAACTCGTTTTCACCATCTACGTTGTTGTTCCCCTTTTCCATACGCGTTTGAGCGATTGGATCGAAGTTTGTGGGTTCGATGAATGTCACAACCTTGTCTTTGCGAAACATAAGATAGATTACTGACATTATATATACAGCCATCAAAGGAAAAACTATGATCCCAATGAAGACATTCCCAACTTTTGGTAAATTATTGTGGATTAACCAGTCCACAAAGGCTGTGCTCAAATAGTATATGTTGATGCCTATGATTCCCAGCCCCAATATCCATGAGAACACCACAATCTGCAAACAGAAATTTAACTTAATCAATTATGCCAAAAAAAAAAAAAATGATTTCATGAGAGAATGTGTTTCAAGAACTAGAGTGAGTATTTGGATCTTTTATAAGATCTTTTTTCACTATTTGTTCACAGAAAATGGTATCAACATATTAAGGTTTATAGATACAATGACGAATTGAATAGTGTGGACTAACGTGTTTCAAACTTAAGCTTAGTTTATATTTCACGTTCACTATTAATTTCGACATAAAAAATTGTAGAAATAAAAAATGAAACATTCGAAATTTGAGAGAAATGGGAGAAAACTGAGCTTACATATATTGAGTTCTTGTGTGGTCCCATTTTGGTGGAACTGCTGCTGAATTTAAGAAGAGGGATGAGAGCAAATGGAAGTTCAAAAGAAAGTATCATCTGCAGGAAAACCCATTCAGAATAATCTGATTATAATTGAAATGTGTAAAATCTAAAAACTATTAAAAGTTAAAAAAAAATAAGCACAAACCGATGCGATGATGATCAGTCGACCTGCTCCCGATGATCCACCAATAATCGAGACTATTAGACTAGGCGTGATAGCGATGCACCTAGTCACGAAGTTTCGAAGCCATGTCTTCATCTTCATATCCAAGAAACCCTATTCAATTGAAACAATCAAGTTAGTCTATCCATTGGTATGGATTCATTGTACTATCGAATTGCACGTGAGGCGTCACTGTCTTTTCCCTAATGACTTAATATTTCGAAAAAAGTGGTACCTGCATGATATATTGTCCAGCATATGTGCCAGTAATGGTAGAGCTTTGGCCTGAGGCTAGTAACGCAATGGCATAAACAATCGAACTCGATCTTCCCAGAACATTCTGCAATGTTTATAGAATATGTTGCGTCAAATTACGGCACTAGAAGTCTAGAAGATTAATAAAGAGAGACATGTAATAAAGTTTGTCCGGTCGAGAGATATAAATCTAAGAACCGCGCTATTCGTACCAAAAATGGTTGACATAAAGGTTGACCGACACTCACAATACGGAGGCCCCACTTGTTTTTGGAATTTTTTAATCATGCGGGGCCCGCTGTATGTGAGAGGTTGTCAAATTCGTTGTCATCCTTTTTCGGTAGAAGTGGAAAAGTCCTAAATCTAATAGTCATTGGACCTTGAGCAGGAAAGAAGCAGAGTTGAGTGTTAAATCATTGCAACGTTCTGTGTTATCTTTGGACAAATCATTGGCCAGACAAACCGTGCCAGATACAGAAATAACGGCAACGTTGATCAAGAATGCTACAAATAATGCAAATCCACTCTCAATCAAGAAAAATCGACATGCATCCTGTAATCAAGAGGAAAAAAATCAATGAACATACATTAATTTTATATTTAATTCATATGAAATATTTTTGAGATGGACCACCTTTCGAGGTTAAAGTAATAAATAACTCTCTGATCAATTTTTTGATTTAAAATGTTTTCTTAATATGTCAAATGTCTAATTTACTCGGATTAAAACGATCTTTTCCTTAATCCAACTTGTTCTTCACCTTTTTCCCCGCCCTTCCCTTCCCTCCGCTTCGTTTGTTGCTCACTCGAGCAACTACAGAGATGCGAGGAACGGACAGTGATACTAGTGAACCCTTTTAATCCACTCTTAAATTTAGTTCTAATTCCGTGGAAGATTGGACGACCAAAAAAATAACTAGTAGTGGCTTCTTTCTTTTCTTTTTTATTTTCTTCCATGACTTGGTAGTTTTTAATAAAATTCCGTCATTTTCATATTCAATGTGACGATTTGTGGGCCATTTCCATATTCATGGTGACTTACGTTCTGAGTTTTGACTTCAATAATGCAAAAAAAAAGACAAAAAATCTTGTCAGGATAATTAATTAGATGATTGATGTGTTCAACCAGCTTCTTGGGATGTCAACCAACACCATCTATCCCATACCGAGAAAAAAAAAGAATAAATCCTCATGTACAGAAATGAAGTTTACAGGGGTTTTACACCCTCTCAGAGTGGTGGCCACACTGTAATTAAAAAAAATTATCCACCCACCCCATGTGTGAGTGTATGTAAACCAAACCATCCCACTTCCCCTCCGTACACGTAGCATTGCTGTAAAATTAAATACCCGAGATTTGATACACGTACATCAGAAATATCAAATACGACAATCAACTTACATTGATGCCTCGAACCGAATTTGGTATTTTCCTAGAGAGTACAAGAGCTGAATGCAAGAAAAGATTATGCCTGTCGAGAAATCAAAGATTATTCTTAGTGAAATTCAATAAAATTAACTTAAAATTTAATAAATAATGTATCGAATCCATACGGCATGACGAGGGCGCCCAATAGTGCAATGGCATCACCAGTTGCACCATTGCCACTGAGCTTAGGAATGAACATTCCTTTCATTACATCCTTCGCAGGGGGCTTCACATAACTCAATTCACCAAAAAAACATGCAGCCATGATGAATACCAATATTGCTATCAACAATTCAAGTTTTCTAACCTGTTGAAATTCAATTTCCCAAGTCAATTCAAATGAAAAATATTTCAAATAATCGAAAAATAGTTTTCGATATTAAGTATAAATAAATATATAGTTGTGCTAGTTGGTTCCTTGAGTAATTATTACAACCTATTTGTTAAAAGCTAATTTTAAAAAGGTCTTAAATAAAAATCAACTTTTTAATTATTAATCCACTGTTTGGTTCATATTAAAATTTTCATTCTCATTTTCTACTAATTTTTAACTACACATTCTTCAATAAATAATATTTTCCATCACATCAATAAATTTTTCATTTTTTTCAACCACATATTTTTTATCAATCTACTATTCCAAAATACATTTTTCCAAAATAATGTGACTCAAACATAGAGTTTTTTAAGGAACAGTAGACTTGCCCCATATCTCTGGAGGCCAAGTAGTAGGAGAGTACTCAAACCAGTGCAAAGAACTCCAACCCAAACCGGGATGTGGAACAGTATGTTAAGCGCAAATGCCGTCCCAATCACTGTTAAAATTCTGAAGTTAGTCGAGTGCTACTCGGAAAAAATTCAACCTTACACAACAGGAAAACAATCGTCATATATGTATATATGCGCGTGTAATGGCACATGCTTAGACTACCAAAAAATGGCAGATTATATGAAAAATAATCATTTTGATTGAAAAAATTGAAGGTGAATAGTACCTTCAGGAATGTCAGCTGCAATGACGGCAATCTCAGCTAATATCCATAGGCAGTATCGAACGTATCGCGGGTACTCGGCCTTGCACAGTTCTGAGAGATGTTTACCTGCAAATTAATCAAGAAAATTAAAATCCATTAGCTAATATTAAAACAACTTTAAAAAAAACCATAACTAATTTCAAATAAGTATTTAACTCAGTAAAGTTTAGTTGCAAGTTTTTGACGTCATTACCGGTGCTTACACCAAGATTAGCTGCAAGAGATTGGATCACTAGAGCGAAGATTAATCCGATAAGTATCACCCATAGTAGCTGATTATTTCAAATAATCAAATGTTAGTACAAACTAAGGTGAGAGAGAGAGAGAGAGTATTAGTAGTAGTAAGAAGAGGATTTCAATTAAGTACTTCATATCCATGGTTTGCACCAGCCTGCAAATCAGTTTCCACTGCAACAGCATCATATAATATGCATCAATACTATTGACTGACAAAATATAAAGATATTCAGTAGTGTACATCAAGCACGTCTTATAGATACACGGAAACTTACAATTTCCGGGATCAAGATATGCCAATGAGACCAAGAAACCCGGGCCAACATACGACAAAAAATTTCTCCATCCAGGCTTCTGAACGCAAACACAAAAAAGATTAAAAAAAATATAGATTATGAAGCTGAAAATAACAAAAGCAAAACATGAACCTTTTGCTCATCCATCCGGTGATCGTATTGTCCGCCGGCTGGTGGTGTCTCCGGCACAGCTACAACCTGGTGGCTGTTATATCCACCACTGACATGCTGTTGCTGCAAGCTCCCCATGTCTCTCTATAGTGTGTGTTTCAATGAAGTTGGATATGATATTTTTCCCTTTAGTGTCATTTATTTATATAGATCATGCTCTCACAATGTAACCTATCTAAATATGTACTAGGTTCTTGTTTTGTTTTTTCATTGTTGTATACTGTCATGCAGTTATTTCTTGTTTATATAAAATCGTCAAACATTTTTTCCTCTCATTTGGACATGACTCTTGGATTTAATGTAAAATAAATAGGAAATTTAAATTAAAGTTCAAAACTATAGAATATTTTATCTGGTATGTGTCATGGTTCATGCCGTAAATTTGGACATGGGTCACTGTCATGAGTCATGTCCAAAATTCGTAAGAAGTAAAATATTGGAAAAATTGCAGCAGTGGTCTCTAATATTTTCAATTTTTGTAAATTTTATCCTAATATTCAATTTGTGTCAACGAAGGTCTCTAACCTTTAAAAATATGCAGCTGGGTCCGTTAGTTGACTAACAAAAGTGGACTTTTATCAAATTAAAAAGAGTAAGATTGTAACTTTGCATTTTATCCCTTAAAATAATTACAAGAAAATAAAAATAAAAGGAAAAAAAATTCTTCATTCATCTTCTTCACAGCCTCAATCCCACCCCCACCCCCATCCCATCCAATCCCACGCAAAACCGAAAATCGTCGTCCAAGACACCACCGCCCATGGCTACCACCATCCCTGCCAACACAAAGCAAACCCTCAAATCACAATCACATATTATTTCTCTATTGAATTCAACGGGTCCGGCTCAAAATCAAGAACTTCCCTTCACAAACAGCCCCCCTCTATATCTCTACCACAAACGACCCACCAAATTTCTACACAAATCCACCACTCACGTCCAATTTGTTGGACCATAAATTTTTTTTGACCAAGACTGGCAATGCAGGCAAAATAGAATCGCTTTTGACACGATCTTCATCATCAGCAAACCTTGAAAATTTTCACGAAAGTAGCATGTCCAAAGTGGATATGCTTATTGCCAAAGGAGAAGGCGCGATAAAGCAAATGAGGAGACCTAGAAGAGGGGATGATTTTACATTTGTTGTTATCCATCTTCAGCTTCTTCAATTTTGTGGTAGTGACGACGATGGGCTAGTGTGGTATATGTGCATAGCAGTCTTTTGATTTTGGGGGTAGGGTTTGGATGGAGATAAATTTAATCAATTTTGGTTTTACTTTGTGTTGGCGGTAGTGGTGGTGGCGACTGGGAGGCTGTGTCGACAGTGATATCGGTGGGTGGCGATGCTAACGGTTTTTTTTTCCTTTTCTTTTTCTTTTTTATTTTATTTTATTTTGTTTTATTCTATTTNTTGGCGGTAGTGGTGGTGGCGACGGGGAGGCTGTGTCGACAGTGGTTTTTTTTTTCCTTCTCTTTTTCTTTTTAATTTTATTTTGTTTTATTCTATTTCTAGTTTTTAAATTATTTTATTTATTTTATGTATAAAATAACAAAGTTACAATCTTACCTTTTTTTTTTAATTTGGTCAAAATTAGTTAAAGTTCACTTTTGTTAGTCAACTAACGATCAAATCCATCCAATTGGACTCCAACTACATATTTTTGAAAGGTTAGTGACCTTCCTCTGCACAAATTGAAAGTTAGAGTAACGTTTACAAAAATTGAAAAAGTCAGGAACCGCTGTTGCAATTTTCCATAAAATATAAGTAAAAATGCTATACTAAATTAGTGAAATAATTTAACAAAACGACCCTAATAATGTCGCTGCATAAGAACAATTAATACCAGTCAGCCTGATCCATGCCACTATATTATTTTATACACCAAAATAAGATAAAAACGAGAAGTTATGTATCAACATTATAAAGAATTGTTCTCCTACTCATCGTGAAAAGTCTTATCTTGCACACTTGAAGAGAACGGTACTTACGGTTATCACATTTGAAGATAACTGTAAGTAAAGTTTTCCTATCACATCAGCAAGTGTGCAGTCTTATCATATTCACTGTGGACAGAAGAACAATTTCGCAACATCATATACATTAAATTATAACATATGATTCACTGAACATTTAAATAATTACATTCATAAAATATTAAATATAAAATGTGGCCGGCATTTTCCAGAACTTACCTTTGTCTGAATGAAGAAAGAATCTATTATAAGTAAGCC
>CAIGRB010126415.1:59884-73969 GCA_903798255.1 Fraxinus quadrangulata | reverse complement strand
GAGAGAGAGAGAGAGAGAGAGAGAGAGACTTGTAAGATAAGAAAAATAACAAATACTAACATAATTTTTAACACTCCAAATCTCAACTTAACCCACAAATATCCTCTATTATAAATGAATCACTCCATTTAAGTGGATAAAAATTCGATAACAATTTAAGAGCACAATCAAAATGCTATAACAATCCACTTAGTGAAGAACTCATTGAACACGCAATAGATAGCATACAATGCTCAAACGTCAAGAAAAGTAACAAATATCTTCAAAAGGTCAAAAACACGACCTCTAGATGTAATCTACAAAACCCCTCTATCTTCAGAAGGTAAAAAAAAACACGATCTCTCTATTTAACCTACAAAACCCCTCTATTATAGATTTCCACAAAAAATCACTCATTTACGTGAATAAAAATTCAACAAGAATTTAAGAAAACAACCAAATTGGGGTCATGAATCAATTTAATTAGCAAGCAATATAGAAAGTATAACACGCTCAAGATTTAAGTAGAGAAATAAATTTACACGTTTTTAAAACATGACGTCTCTATCATAACCTACAAAACCCAAATATTATAAATATATAGAAAAAATACTCAAAATAAAAATTCAACAAGAATTTAAAAGCACGACAAAAAATGTCACAATGAAATTGCATTGTTGATAAAATAAAATGTTCATATCTTTTATTTGCTCATTGTTTTTGAGGGGTTTATACAGTTCTCTTTATAATTATCGACATCTTAGTTATTTTAATAACGGATCAATATAGATAACGAGTTACATTTATAATTATTAAAATTGGCATGTCGGAGAACTACGAATGAAATCTCTTATTAGTCTTTCTACTGTATACATTCTTTTTTTTTTCTTTTCTTTTCTGATTTGCAATTTCACATGTACAGAATATTAACTTCATTTTCGATTCTACGGAAATTTAAATAACTATGTTCTAGAAAAAGCAGGTATATCTAGAAATTTATATTTACAATGTTAGTCAAGTACAAACACGTCGATGGAAAGTGAAATCATGTCGAGTGTTCTTTGTTTCTACATAGTTTGTGCAAGTTGAGACAAAATTATTATTATTATTATTATTATTTTGACAATTGTCTTATTTTATTATTTAGTTTACCTCTATTACTTTAAAATATTTTTGCATAATTTGTATTGGTGTTTACCAGCAATTCTAGAATTCTGTACAAAGTGACACAAATTTTCAACCTAATTATGCATGTGACATCAAAATATCCAACTTTTTCAATACAAATATTCATAGAAAATTTGCCTCAAATGAATTCTTACATTCTTTTAATATTTATTAATATAAAATTTTCAAACTTGTCTTTTCAAATTCTGTGACTGCTCGCGACATCACATTAAGCAAAAATCTAAAGTAGAACCACAGGATTCAAAATTCAACAAAAAGTTAAATACAAATAATTAAAATATTTCACGGTTGGAAAGCCAATGTGTTGAAAATGAAAATCTACCTAAAGTGAAGATAAGTTGTCTTAAATGTTCACTTTTCTTAGATTTCGGCAACCAAGCACACTAGCAATAAGGGAAACTTGAATCAATTCATGACTAACTTATGTGAGTGTAATAAATTTGAGTACACATTTGAATTCCTTGTAAAAATAATGAAAAAAATTGTACATATAGTATTTTTATATGCGCACTTAGGTTTTTCTTTAATATTACATAGCATTGGGATCAACAACCGTTAATATTTGTGACAACTAAGTCCTCGGAAGTTGAGATCTTCTATCCAATTTTTGCTATCCAAATTGATATCCACCTAATTAATTATTAACACGTTATTTTAAATTATCAAGTATGTCAATAATTAATTAGGTGGATATCAAATTGAACAGTAAAAATTGGACAGCAGATTTCAACTCCCTTACCAGTTATCAAGAATACATAAAGAAAGTGGGAAGTTGGGAAGCCTAAAATTATTAACTCGTGTTTTAACTCCCTCACCAGTTATCAAGAATTTGAAATGCCTTTATTAATATGTTTAGACTCGTGTCTGCATAAATGCTTTTTTAAGGTACATATTCCTATTCGACATAATTAAGAAACTAAGAATCAAAGGACATTAAAATCTTAAAGTGCAATAGGGATGTTTGAAAGGAATATTATTCTAACGTTTGATGTGCTTCAAAGAAAAGCTTAGTCAAATATTTTAGCTATGCTCACAAGACCTTTTGATGGATGCTTCTATTCGTGGACTGGTCTCAACATTAGTTCTAATGGGAATCTATATCATTATACTCCCTACGTCCTGTAAAAATGTGTGCTTTCATTTTTCGTTCAGATAAAAAATCTATAATTAATAATTAAAATTAAAAATTTACGTAGAATTTTTAAAATACACCCTTATATTAAATAATTGTATAAATATGAATAGTTCATATTTGTTAATAATAAGACACGTTAACCCCTATCTCGCACCCCCATGTGCTGCAATAAAGAGATGGAAAGATTTTTATCTTCAACCTCATCTTTTCATGGCTCATAATCGAACATCTGACAATTGTAATTTTGATAACCGAGTTATTAAGATATTTGAATTCAACGTCTTACAATTGTCATCGCCTACTTGCACTAATTTCCTTGCCTCACGGAACCATGAGAGGAATCTATTTACTTATATTTTTGTATGCCACAAGCTAAAAGAAAATAATATATTTTTAATTAAATTTAAAATTGAAGAACGTACTTAGGGGTGTGTACGGAAGAATAAATGTAAGTGGAGAGAGGAATAATCCTTGTCTTGGTTCCATTCACCAACTCAAGATAAAAGCGAACTTAACTATTTCTAAGTTATACTATACGAATTTATTCCATTTTTTTTTTCTTGGTTCATTGTTATCATAATAATGACAACTTAAAAAGTTCGATGAAATTCCTTAGGTATCAAGTTGATGAATTTTGTCAAGAGCACGTTTTGATGGGTTTGAAAGTTCGATTTTTAAAAATGCAAGTTAACGTGGTTTCTAAATAAAGTAAATTTTAATAATTAAAAAAAAATTTAAAAGTCATATTTAATTAAATAAGTACTTAAAACAACCCAAACATGCCATCGCAGAAAGATTTCATCTTTCTTCTCTTCACTTGTTTTTTTTTTTAAATCTTTTTCATCTTCACATTTAAATTAATATCTTACATGTTTCTCCACTTTAATGTTAAATTGGACAAGACCACGAGAATGTATTGATAGATTTTTTTTTATATCGATTGATAATAAGTTAAAATAATAATAAGATAAAAACCTAAGTATTCTTGTTGAAAATATAAATTTTGTTCATAAAATATAATTAAATAAATTTCTTCTCCCTCAAACATTTCAAAATTGTAGGAAATATAATTTTAAAATAATTCAGACAACTAATAAGAAACTAATCTTTTTTTTAAAGCATCCCAAAATTATGCTCAAAATTAGAATTATTAGTATGGATCCAAGGTGGATACTATTTATAATTTTTTTTTTATCGAAAAGAAAACTATTTACTCTATATTTCTTTTCGAGCCTAAACTCACTTCATTACTTCGTATTTAGTTATCCAATTATCTTAAGAAAGATAGTGCAAAAATGAATAAAAAATAAAGTACTATCCACATTAATTAGCCCTAGTACTATCTCCATAGTATATCTATTTTAATTTTATATTTAATTCTGTCTAATTTGGTGTACCAAACACGAATTACTATGCAAGGCATGGATATGTACCAAGCCATAATGTTTTTTGATAAACCATATCCCATTAATTAAATTTTTTAATTACTCAAGATTATGCTAGAAAAGTATATATTAATGGTTTCATGATTTAATTAATATAATTAGGTAAACTAATGTTGTCATATCTTGTGATAAGTAGGGTAAAGATATTTTTCATCATTAAGTGTCATACACCAAATCATCACTTCTAGAATCCAATTAAAAACATAAAGACTCACAAAATGGTAGTTAATTAAAAAGTTGGTTACTTTTAAAATTGGCTGTAAATCAAGAATATATAATATTGAGATATTCCACTTTCTTTTCGGATAAATTTAGGTAACTTTTGGCTAATAAAATGGCTTCTTAATGAATGTTTATTGGTTAAGTAACATATTGTAATCTATAGTAGGGAGATAAAAAGTTGCCTAATTAAATAAAAGAAAAGTATTCTCACTAACACGATTAAATCATTATTAAATTAAATTAATTTATATTTCTTAAACGAAGTTTCTATTGTACAACGATTTGCACCACATTGATTACGTAGTGGTATAGGTTTAAGATATGGATTTTGCTGAGTAAAGATCCGACATAATCTACAATATTGGTCGATCGTGTGTAGTGTTGGTCTATCAAAAAAATATCAGCCATCGGGCAAACATATTTTTAACTTTTTGAGTTAAATATTTGAGGAGAAAATAATAAATATAATTGAAAAAGAATCTAAACCGGTTGGTGTTAGATATTTATAAAATTAATATAATATGTGAAATAAATAATTAATTCAGATGAAGTGTCCAATTGATGAAAAATATGGAATTTGTGTGGAAGATCAAGGGTTCGAATCACACCTCACGCATTATATTAAAAGGTCTTTGATTGGGTTTTGGGGCATTGGGCTTTCTTAATCCAGATAAAATAATTATTATTTTTAATCATTTTCGTAATTATTTAATGGGTCAATTAGCCAATAAAATATGATCATTTTTAACTGTCTAGTATTAACAACCCATTATCACTGCAAATAATACTGGATCATGGTGGAGGCATTTTCATCTTTTTTCTGCTTATATAAACACCACCTGGACATTAGGAAAAACATAAAAAATGAAATTGTATCTTTCTATTGAAGAAAAAATATTATACTCAATTTTTCATATTTTCTAGAGTACACTTGAGAGTTCTGGAAATCAATTGTGATTGCTGCACAATTGATTTATTTGATCGTTTTATCCTAGATGTGATTGTCCGCAGAGGTCGCAACAGTTATCGACGGACAATTTTGCTTTAGGACATCGTGCTGTCACGAGACTCAATTAGTCGATAAATTTTATTTCTGCACTTTACTATATTGTAACTATTAATATATCTAACAGTTGGTTCAATACAACTCATCTCTCTATAGGTAAGTTACCAGGCCCACCTTTACCCGAGTATAGAAGACGAACAAAGAAATTACTATCACAACTATATTCAGTGTGTGTCATCATTTCGGATATATTTAGGTTATGTTTTGCGTATGAAATGGCCTCTTAATTAAAGTTTATTGGTTAATAAACATAGTGTATAATCAATAATGAGGAGAAAGAAGGGTGATATTGCGAAGTGGATAGGATCTATATCTTTTTCCCATTGACACAATTAGATTAATTTAATTTACCTTTTAATTAAGGTTTCTACTACACAATGATTAACATTTTTTCCTTTTTACCTTTTTAACTACCACACTTGTTACATAGAGAAGATGTGTAAGATGGGATGCGTCAACCGGCTGACCTACGTACCTTGAGAAATGTTAAAAGTTTGATCCAAATTTCATTGGATATTTGTGGATTAGTTGAAGTGAGCCTTCGAAATATCAAATTATGGACCAAGAAGTGATTTAGTCGTATTTCCATTAGCTGCATGCCAAACTCCCGTTCAAGCATACAAAACAGGAAACTGGAGTTCTCTTAGTGCCGTCTGCCGCTTGCTTCCCGCTGTGTGACACTGAAGCAGTGGTGGCAACCGGCCCACAATCCGTTTCATGTTGTGACGCATTTTCTTATGCTCTTTCTATCTTTAAAATTATTATTGGAGTTTTGACATGTATTCTATATATAGTTGGCTCTTCTTTATAAATAACAAAAAAGTTATAATATATTGTAAATACAATATTTTTGTATTATTTCTTTATATTATAGTGAATACTCATTTCCTCAGTCAAATTTTTCGTATTCTTTTTATGTTGCGATTTTTACTTCATATTGTGCCATATAATCCCGTTCTTAATTTCTTACGAGAAAAGCTCAACATGGCCTACATTTTTGTTGATCTTTGCATGACTGGCTTAGAGGTAGTTGAAGTTATGTTCGATTTTAAGCAGATAGATTAGCAAAGACGGCACCATTCTGCTCGGACTCCAATGTCCTCAATTTGGGCTGGTGTACTCATACTAAAGTAGTTGGTCTAATCTTTGGTTTCCTTGACCAAAATTTTCTCTCTCACTCTTCATGTACCATTTTGCTTCATTTCAAAATATTAATGGTGTGTTTGATTGGAATTTTTTTAATGGAAAATAGCATTTTTTTCATCCAAATTTCAACTTTTGGAGTATTTGATTGTCATTTTTTTTTTCATGGAAAATATTTTATTTGGGAGGAGGTATGTTTTTGTTTTCCTCAAAATAAGGAAAACATTTTTGTTGCGGAAGGATGGCCACCAAGGTGTATTTCCGAGCTCAGTATGCCAATCTCAACCTTATCAATCACCCAAAATTTCAACCCAAAACCTTCAACTATTCCACGTTCTTGTTGCTTTTGATTGAACTCACTTAGGACACAAAAGAGAAGGTGTTTTGCAGCCACTAAGGCCAAGAAGAAAAGGCAGCCGTGGAGCATAAAGCAAAGAAAAGAGAGGGAAGCCGCTTTCTTCAAGAGATAAGGGCAAAACACACATGAAATTCAAGACCAAGGCAACAATATATAGGTAGCCTTAGATATGAGAGTGTGCATGGGCCAAGTAAATATAGTGGGTCAATCCTCGAAAGCCTTCCAAATGAGTGAGATGGGCCATGAGCATCTCTAACTAAAATTAGGTCACTTCAAATGGCACTAAATTGTTTTCGAGCCATGTCATCAATTTTAGGTGTTGATGTTTAATTTATCCAACATCGGTTTAACAAAAAAATGACTTTTGTTATAAATTAATACAGATAATTAACTGGCATTTTAGTGCTTAAAAATTTTATGGTAGTCTAACCAATAATAATGCATTACTGTATATGCAATATTTATCATTTTCTCTCATTTCACTTGAGTAGATTTATCGTGCATACAACAGCCAAACGCAAGAAAATAGATGAATTATACTTTTTACAAGAATATTATTAATTAATTGAAAAGTGTCCAAAACAATTAGAGGTGCAATAAATTAATACATATAAGATACCCTTTCAAAAGGAGTAATTGTCTCTTCGTAACCTTCCTTTTTCCTCAGACGTTGGAAACCGCAGATGATCACAGAATAGAATTTCTAGTGATTTGTCCATCTATGAATGACAATTATTAGTGCTTCAAAATCATGTAAGGAACCAATTTTGAACTATATTCTTATCCTCCCCCAGGGTGAAAAGACGATTGATCGATTCTTAAGTATCTGCCGTGTATGCCTCTTTTGTTAAAATTATCGAAGTGAATTTTTTTACGACACCTCCATAGAAAACAACTTGCTACCTGCCATGAATAGCCTTCTATAATGGCTATTTTAATCGAAGAACTTAATTCACATTGTACTATTTGATATTGTAAGAAAGTTGAGATCTTAACCGAAGTATGCATCCTATCAAGTATGCATAAAGTGTTGTCGTGAAAGTTAATAGACAAGATTTTATCTTCTTTTTTTTTTCATCTTTAACGCTATTCAGTACTCTATATTCATCTTTTTAAACGAACCATAAAACAGTACCAAGACACCCTTTTGGGAGGAAAAAAAACTTGTCTTTGTGTACATTTCCTTCCTCGAACTTTGGGAACCAAACACGAGAGGATGTCTAGTGATTGTCCATCTATGGATGGAAATTAATTGTGCTTCAAATCATGCAAGCCCATAAGTGATAACATAAATTTTGGACTATATTCTTATTCCCACAAAAAAATTTATTTTGACTGATAATTGATAGGTGTCTCAATTGCTTATAGATTATACTCATCTACTTGCATTATTGAGAGGCTTGATGATTAATACCAAAGGAACCCTATTCTGTTTCTGATAAAGGATTGAGGAGAAGCCTTTCATACGATTTTGATTTAAAGGTTCTCGTTAAAAGAGACTGACTTATTTTTTGTCCCTTTTATCACAAGATACTGAGAATTTAATCAAAGAATGGCACACAATTCTTTACACATTCGTCTCTCCATATTTCCTCAAATTCAGGCCCCCCTTTGATTTTCCATCGTTGCCGTTTTGATCAGAGGAGGAAACAAATTACATAATGACAGTAAGAACCCTTGAATCATTTTTTAATACATGCATTTTATCATCTTTGATCTTTCTTAATTTAGTGTGTAATTATCAGTGGTTGAAAGTCGAAGAATCTTTCAAATCAAGTTGAGCGTAATTTTTATTTCACCGATAATTTGTATTTCATAAAATGCAAGATCATATGTATACACATTTCATTAAGAATCTATATCGCAATTTTTAACTGTTCAATAATGGCTTAATTTACTTCGTCTCTATTGCAACTAAGAAGTATATATATATATGTAGCTAACTAAGCATGATGCCTAATTCTGAACCTTCCTTCAATTTGATACATATTTAGGTCGATATAAATGAGGTATTTCTCCATCATTGTCACAGTAAAAAGTGCACGTTACGATGATGTCTAGGCAGATTGGGTAAAATGAAATTTTAAATTTTGTTCACTATAAAATTTATCCATTGTTACCATCTCGTCCCAATTCCGAGACGTCGATAATTCCACGATGGCAGATGTGTAAACAGCTGGCCCACGTGGACCAAATTTGCAGGGGGGTCGGACAGAAAGATTTGACGGAGTCTCCCTTTTTATTGATCTGGCCGAGGTCGCTGAGGTTCCGAAGTCCCAAGACAGGGGCTCCCTCCCAGCTACGTAAGGACCTGGGATCGTAGCAGATCTCGCCACACCACGATGCCGACGTTGTTCCCCATAACGGATTTGAAGATCTTTCAAACTTGATTGATTGGACACCTGCATTAAAGCCTGTCAATATGACAGCCTACCATATTAGGCGGCTGAACCCCTGTCCAAGTATTTAATGAGTGAGTAGACGGCGACGTGAGGTCTAAGTCAGGCGGATGAGGCCACGTGATTCTAATCCAACGGCGTCACGCCTGTTAAATACAGTATAAATAGTCTCATATTGTAACGAGAGAGGGGGATCTTTTTTCTAAGAGAAAAAGAGGCGAAAACAAATGATTGAGAAGGTCACTGTTTGAACTCACTCTACAATAAGAAATATATATTGTGAGGAGAATATTTATGTTTGGTTCTTCTATTTTATGATCAACGTTTTGATCATATTTTACAATTTACAAATATCATTGACAAGTTCTTATTCATATGACACGACAATCATCCGTTGATATCCCGACTGGCCATTTTGTCATCTCTGCCACCGTCTCCGGTTAAATATCGTCGGAGTTAATACACGTGTCGCGAGTCCGGTATCGACATCTGTTGGGTTCATTTTTTGAGGTCAACATCCCTGTCTAGTACTGTCCGGGGAATACGAATTCTCTTAACTAATTTTACTCGGACACGATTAAAGAAGTGTGTGGAAAAAAAACATGGCATCATTAATTTCTACGACAACTTGTCTGATCTCATACTACTACCTTCCAAATCCAAGCCAGCCACATCTATAGTATACTGTATATATAAGTTACTTTTTCCTTTTTTCTACTTATATCTTTCCTGGAAAATAATTACTTTTCATCACATGTTAGTTTCAATATTACCTCAAGGAAAAATATCCCCAAAATTACCAGTAGTTTGAATAGTCTACAGATTAATGGAGAAGTCAGTTTCCTCCCTACCGCCCCCATCACCCCATCCCCACCCCTACGCATGGAGATTATATATATCTACAGGTGGTGGGAGTGGGGTAGGGTGGGGATGGATACAGAATCCCGTTGAAAAAACGTGTCCCTCGAGTCCTGAGGTCCATACCCTAGTGGCACATTTATGAGTTCTTTCTGTGCTTATATATAGCCTGCCTTGGCTTCCCATAATCCACACGCACTTCTGCATTCAATTCTCAATCAGTAGCCCATTAAGTAGAATTTTCTTGATAACCAAGTGGGTTTTTTAAAACGTTGAACTTTGAAAAGTGTGTTTGACACAGATTAAGCTTAGATTTTCTTCCTGCATACCACTGATAATTCATTTTCCTGTTTGAAACAAAGATGAGGGAAAATAACAGCCATAACCAAGCGTTTGATGTATCCCTCAATGCGCCTCCTCAGGTTGGTTCCAAATGTTTTGATGATGATGGCCGTCTCAAAAGGACAGGTATTATTTTCTTTTGTAACTATTGTTACGTTTTTTGATAGTTTTATTGGATTTAAGCTGTAATTTTCTTTGCTGTAATTTTCTTTGTATTGTGTATTTAAATAGGAACTGTGTGGACTGGAAGTGCTCACATAATAACAGCAGTGATTGGTTCTGGAGTTTTGTCCTTGGCTTGGGCCACTGCTCAACTGGGATGGATAGCTGGTCCAACTATGTTGTTCTTGTTCTCATTTGTCACCTATTACACTTCTACTCTTCTAGCATCATGTTACCGGTCCGGCGATCCGGATACCGGAAAAAGAAACTATACTTACATGGAAGCTGTCAGAGCCAACCTAGGTAATTTCTATTCGAATGTGTGGAGCCTAATTATGCTGTACAGTTAATCTCTTGAGTGAATATTACCTAGGGCGCCGTAATAATAATGTTACATTTCATACTGTATACTTATCTTCTTGTGGTTCTTGGAATTTTCAGGTGGATTCAAAGTTAAAATTTGTGGAGCAATTCAATACTTGAATCTTTTTGGAGTTGCCATTGGTTATACCATTGCTTCCTCTATAAGCATGATGTAAGTATGAACCAAATTCAGAGTTCGAAAATTCTGTTTTAGTTCAGTTTTGCTGTTCAAGTTCATTCTTGGAAATTTTACTGATTCAAGAACATTAATGAACAGGGCAATCAAGAAATCCAATTGTTTCCATTCAAAAGGAGATGATAGTCCTTGCAAAATTTCAAGCAATCCTTACATGATTGCATTTGGTGTTATTCAAATAATTTTCTCCCAAATCCCGGATTTCGATCAAATATGGTGGCTTTCAATTGTAGCTGCAATCATGTCTTTTACTTACTCAACCATTGGTTTAGGCCTTGGAATTGCCAAAGTTACAGGTAGGAGAGGAACCCTTATTTTCATTTTTCTTTTAAATTCTGCTTTAAAACTGTGAATTTGTTAATTTAAGAGTCTTAACCTAATATTTTTTTGCATTTTTGTCATAGAAACTGGGAAAATTAGGGGAAGTCTCACTGGAATTAGCATTGGCTATGTCACTCAAATGGAAAAAGTATGGAGAAGCTTCCAAGCACTTGGCGCCATAGCTTTTGCCTATTCTTACTCCCTCATCCTTATTGAAATACAGGTACGCAGTATTGACGGTCAAAATTTTAACTTTCCATCATCCAATTTTGTAGATTCGACCTTACCACACGAGCCTAATTTTAATTCTATCAATGTTTTTATAACAGGATACAATCAAATCCCCACCATCTGAATACAAGACAATGAAGAAAGCGACTCTACTAAGTGTAGTAGTAACAACAATTTTCTACATGTTCTGTGGTTGTTTTGGTTATGCAGCATTTGGAGACCTTTCCCCTGGAAACCTCCTCACTGGTTTTGGCTTCTACAACCCATATTGGCTTCTCGACATAGCCAACGTCGCCATTGTTATCCACCTTGTAGGTGCTTACCAAGTTTATTGCCAACCTCTTTTCGCCTTTGTTGAAAAAACTGCATTAGAATGGTTCCCAAATAGCAAATTCATAACCAAAGAAATCCAAGTCCCAATCCCGGGATACAAGCCTTTGAAACTCAATCTCTTCCGACTCGTGTGGAGAACAATTTTTGTGATCATTACAACTATTATTTCCATGCTTATGCCATTCTTCAACGATGTTGTTGGAATTTTAGGCGCATTTGGGTTCTGGCCTCTTACCGTATACTTCCCAGTCGAAATGTACATAGTCCAAAAGAAGATTCCAAAATGGAGTGCAAGATGGCTCAGCCTACAAATTCTTAGTGTTGCTTGCCTTATCATCTCCATTGCTGCTGCTGCTGGATCTTTTGTTGGAGTTGTTTCTGATCTTAAAGTGTATAAGCCTTTTAAGAATATGTCCTAATTTTGATCACTTTTACATGATAATTAGCAAAAGGAGTTTTTTCCCAAACAAGAAGGAGATCAAAATGGTGCAGTTGATGCCATTGTTTTCTATCTTTAATATAATTTCTCATTGTATTCTGAAGAAGTTAGGCTTGTATGTAGTTATGTGGGATTCAAAATTCCACATTCTTCCCAAATTTGTAGTTGTATCTTTTTCAATTTCTCTGTTGAAATAGAAAAGCTGTAGTCTTGTGCATGTACAATACATAAAAAGCGTCTCAATTTCTTCGCTCTTCATCGAATAACTCTCGACACAACAGTAAAAACAAGAAATACATGTGGATGAACTCGTCCATCGAGACATGAAATAACTCGGACGAGAAGGAAAAAAAAAAAAGACGATAAAAGACCCTTATAGTCCAATTTCTATACTCTAATGTTCCTTTCCGAACTTGCTAAAAATTTCTAGGAGAAAGCATAAACTATCTTTTACCTAAATTATTGGCATTCAGAATCCTACCTGCCAGAAATTTATCAATTGCCTTAGTTTGAAATAATTGTCCTTTAGAGACCCGTGACTTATGGTTTTGCATTAGCAGACAATGAAGACAATAAGGACGGATTCAATTCAATGAATTGCTGATTTTTTTAATATAAGTTTCCATTTTTTGAGGAAAAAAAAAAAAAGTTGGGGAGTGGCAAAATGGAATCAAACTTTGTTTTGACAATGTGAAATGCGGACCAAGTCTAACTTCTAAGATGGTAAATTAATCTTGGATGTCATGTTTGCTAGGGTAGATTAATAATGCTTATGAGCAAAAAAAAAACGCGTGACAAAATATGAATGACTTGTAATCACATCGTCTTCTTTCCATCAGTGGTGCATTAAGGGAAAAGATGCAAGTGTTATGTCCTAATTTCAATCGATTTTGGCGGTAAATATTTTTAATATGAGTAATGCATTTTATTTATTGCATATCTATTATTTAATTGACTTATTATTATGATAAAATTAAATTAATAGAGTCCATTTATTCAAGTCTTAATAACTTGTTAATCACGAAGAGTTGTGATAGTGAGAAACAAATTACACATTACTGAATCTTAAATTATCCGTGATCGTAAGCAATGACGAGATTTGCTATGACGGTTAGAGCAACACGTGTAGTATTTTTTACTTGTGAAGTGAGTAGTTAATCTCACAAACTAATATGCAGTGACGTTTAAATGGACATGTGAATGTTTTGTTATGAGAACAAAATATTGAAGACTCGTTGGAGAGATTCTACACGAACAACTATTTGAGTGTTCCAAGATTGCCAAAGAAGTTTGCAGAATTTACTAAATGTATAATTTTAGCAACAACTTTTATCTAAACACAAAAAAGATCCTCACTGAGAATTAAAATTATTTTAAATTTCGTTGTGCACGTATAAGTAAATTCCTAACAAAAGGCACTTTCAATGGAGCTTATAAAAGGTACCAAGTTACCTCGCCGATTTTCCACAGCTAAAATCAAAATGGTTGACGTCACTCTGCCTGTCGATGCAATAAAAATGTTCAATATATTTAGCGAGTAGCCACCATTAAGACCGAAGTTAAAATGGCATGGTTGATCAACTGTCCATAAATAATTTTATGCTCGGTTAAAAGGTTGCATCAAGTCCTCTTGAAACATTGCCAGATGCGAAGAGCTTAGACTTTATAAAGTTATTTATGACATAACATGATCGGGTTGTTGTTTTTTCACGAAATCCCTTGTTCTTTGCAACTATGGCAATTATTTAATCTTTGGCAGGTCATTTGGGATTCTGAATGCCAATATTTTTTGTAAAATAGTTTACTTCATTCTTGAAATAGGAGCAGGATTGAAAAATGATCCTGGTGTGTCTAAATGGCTATAAGGACCACACTCAAAAACTCTGTTTTTTTTTTTTTTTTTTT
>CAIGRB010126415.1:36813-59055 GCA_903798255.1 Fraxinus quadrangulata | reverse complement strand
TTTTTTTTTTTTTTTTTTTTTCCAATACATTTAAGAGTAATGTTATTTAGCCCACTTAAATTATAATCCCAGTCTATGTGGTGTTAACCTTTCATTTAGCCAATCACCTTATACCACGTAAATTGGAGTTATAATTACAATGGGACTAAATAGCATTATTCTACGTTTAAACTTCTAACAATTTCACACTACTCAAAGTTTTGATAATCAAGAAATTTCTGCTGATGGGCAACTGAGCAAGAATTAATTACAGAAGGATGCATGGAAGGAAAGGAAGATTCAAGTGTTCTTACTGTTGTTCTGTACTTTCTTTTCATGTTTGGTACACAATATGGATACAAAATTAAATTCTACTACTACGTTCCTTCTTTCTTTTTTGTAATATTGTTCAGTGTTCAGTATTGTTTTGCGCATTTTATCAAACAAGATTTTACGGAACATGCACTCTTTTTTACTTGAATGATTAGGAAATTAATCCATTACTATGTCGATATTTAAGTATCAAACTAAGGAAGGATGCAAGGAACTATCAATGAAAAATAAAACTAAACTTAAAAGGTTAAAAGTATGAAAATCAAACAAAGTTTCGCCGAAGGGATGAAATAAAAGATTATTTCAAGTTCAAAAACCAAATCAGTTATAAGAACAACTTATAGGTCCCAATCCCTTTGTCAATGTACTCGATTTCTCAAATAGATAGGACTAGGATACTTTCCATTGGTTTCCTTTAGTTTAAACTTTTTCTCTTCTTAACTAATATCTTTCTGTGAGTCGACAAATGATACTTCAATTCTTGCTTCTTGCACATAAGTGGTTAGACTATCGTTATTTGATCATTTCTCTCCTACGCGTGTAACAGATCAAGAAAAGTCTATATTCAAGTGGGAGCGAGTTTATGATAAAGTGAATCAGAAATGACTTGTACATTTAATCTCCAATTACTCAAGTCTGAGCAACAAGATCCCTCACCTATCAGGGTGCAGTACCCCTTCTCAAATGTTCTCAATAGCATAGCACAATTACGGATTGAATCACTAATGCGTTTGATAAACATGAAACTAAAGCGATTAGATCACTGTCAATTCGAAATGATATTTTCTCACTTTGGGTGTTTGATTATATTGCAATCAGATTAGTGTCACTTTTCAGAAGATGATAAAGAAGAAGATTCTTTAGACTCTTTTTAGATGATGTTGCTAGTCACCCAATTCGATTCCTCATCTTTTGAGTCAGCGCTTCTCGATCATCCATCATGATACATGTGTGTGAAGACTAATTATACTATTTATTTGTTCCCTTTACTATTTGGATAGTTTGTACATATATTGGTAGGTTCGACTCACTTTGAACCTTGTTGGTACAATTTCGATCATCCATCATGATATATGTGTGTGAAGACTAATTATACTATTTATTTGTTCCCTTTACTATTTGGATAGTTTGTACATATATTAGGTAGGTTCGACTCACTTTGAACCTCGTTGGTACAATTTTTTACTTTTGCGAGATAGTGATCAATAAAGACGTGGTTAATACAAAATTGTTGTTCAAATGCATCCAAAGCATGGATGGGACTTCTTCCTCTTCTTCATCAATGGTGCGTTAGGGGAAATAGCACTTTCGATGGAGCTTTAATATACTTATCTTTCAGTCACGTTATAATTATGAATATCGAATTAGAGTGGCTATGTAAATAATGGCAGTGGCAGTGGTAAGAAAAAGATGGCCGCCGCCGCCACTGGCGGTGGAGCTAAGTCCAATCACCGGATGAACGAATAGACTTCATCTAAGTTTCATTTTGTAAAGGTATATAGATGTGGCATGATTGGGTTGGAAATACACAGTCAATGAGATTTCTAGCAAGTCCCTTCCAACTTTGCCTAACCCAATAGAATTTCACTTCAAAAAAGAAAAATAAATGCAAAATAGAAAAGAGAAAAGGAAAAGTAGTCCCCCAACTCATATTCATCACTTAAAAATTTTAAGTGGAGCACTAGGGATGTATCTCCAAGATTCTAGGGAAGGAAGTACATTAACGCGACGATATAAGTAGAGGCGCAAAATTTGTCCATGTAACTGGAGCACTAGGGATGCATCTCCAAGATTCTAGAAAAGAAAGTGTCTTTTGACGATATGCTACTCCATAACGATAATAAGACAATATAGGTAGAGACGTAAAATTCCCCAATGTGAAATGTCACAAATAATCTACTAATAACTTTGTTGAAGAGAAGGCTTACTCGATCAATTTATGAAAATTGTGCATTGATCAAAAAATGAAACGATTTTAACCTTGATATGAATCACTTTCTATCAGTTTAAGCTTTTATATAAAGTAGTTAACAAACATGAACCATGCTGAGCAATACCGTCAAAAAGGCCTTGCATGCCCTACAAGCACGGCCCTAATTAGACTTCCACTTCAAAACATAAAGAAGAGACCAGATGAAATTGTCCCACCACTTTAATTCATCATATATAAGTTAATGGAAAATCAGCATTAAGGGACGGATCTCCAAGATTCTAGGGGAAGAAAGCATCTCTCTATGTGCTGCATCATCATTAATGTAGGACAGAGTAAAAAATATAAACTCTGTCGGGTCAAACATCCTAATGAATCTAAAATTTTCCACTTCATAGCAAACAACGAGGTATAAAGTGAATCGTGCCTAACATCATAGCCAAATATTTAATGGCCCATTCCGGGCCTCGTCAAATTTTTTTACATTTATATTCACGATGCGAATAATGTATATAAGTCTTATTGAAGTATATCATAAATTTGAAAAAGAAAGAAGCCATACGAGTTTATATCTATATATTAATAAGGAAACTTAAAGTCACAAAATTTAACCATCCATATTCAAACTTGTCAATAAATACCACTAACCATTGCATCTCAGTTTCGCAAGTACCTAAAGAAAGCCCCAAGAGAAGGGGAAAAAGAGAAGTTTCTGAAAGCAGGTCCTCTAAGGCATCAATTTCGACTCAATACCTTTTACTTTTGGATTCACTCTTGGAAAGCATCATTCCTGAAAGTTTGCTGATCTCATATAATAGCCCAGCAGAAAACAGAAAGCTGCATTGGCATGACCAAAAAACTTAATCAGTGTTAGAAAAAGCCCCATAGCAGTTTTCGTCAGTAAATTTGAATACGGTATGATTTAAGAAGGTACGTGAAATTTAGTTTACTAAATAAAATCGAAATTCATGGCCAGTCCTAAGATTCCATAGTGAGGCAGTTTATTACATATATCAGTATCTCATGGCCAGTCACGAGCAATAGTGTAGCATTTCCCTGGATTATGAGAATGGTCCCCTTCAGAGAAGTGGAAGCCACCCCAAAAAGGGATGATGCCTCACACGAGATGGATTGGACAGAGTAACATGGTTTTATTATGTTACAAATAGTAAGGACACATATGGAGGGGATGACAAAATGGATCAAAACTCCAGATTCATCGGTGCAGGACAAAGATGTCAGTTCTGATTCTAACTACACACTGAATGCACAAATTACCCTTTAATTTTTTGGAAACTTAGACCCTTCTTCATTACAAAGTCTTTATAGGTAGGGGCTGGGACAATAGATAAAGTGCATCAAACAGAGTAAAATATGATTTTATTCTTTTAGGTTAAGCTTGTACATTGTCTGAAATACTTAGTCAACATAAGTTTGAGATCAGGGAAGCTTTCGATTTAACCAAACTAGAGATCAACGAGTAAGGACTCCTTTGGTCATACTTAGACTTTCTAGTATTCATGTTTTCTAAATGGGACCACTTGTATTGCATTGTAAAATGCCCATCACTTTATGAACACAAATAGAATCAACATTTAAAAAATGGACTTTCAGTTCAAAATATAAAAATATCAGAAACATTATTGCATTACCAGGTTGTGATACAAACTCGATGAACAGTGCTAGCAGCTATAAGGGCAACTGCTTCTGCAAATATAACTGCATCATGAAAGGATGACAATAAGTTTACTGAATAATCCACACATGCTAATTCATTATTTATTAAAAAAAATTGCAGAGTACAAGTTTATATGTTATTCAAATTTAAGCTCGCTAAAAGAAACCCACTATTACATTTATTTAATAGAACAATTTTGCAGTTTTTAGCCAGATTTACGCACGTCAACCCTCTATTGTTAAATTTCAGCAAACTTTTTGGTTGCATTCAAGCTAAGCACGTGGCTATAGATGCAATATCATATACACAAGCTGACGCCATATTTCCTAAGAGAAATGAGAAAAATAGAGTAGAGACAAATTTGTGTTCTCGAAGATGACAAGAAAGATTTATATAATATAGCAAGGTTTGATGAGAATGAATGGGTTCATTTTTCCTCTTCGCCCCCTTGACCGACCACCAATATTAGTGGGGCTATCCCACACTTGGTTTTAGAATATCTCCATTCAGTAATAACTGATGGAACCAGATGGAAAATGGTAACCATGTCTCAGAATGAATCTCAGATTTTTGATTCGGTAGTTTTAGTAACATTCAATTCAGCAATCAGTTCCCATACAAAAAAAAAAATGTGGAATGAACGAAAAAGGAGAGGGCCACTGGAACCTCACCTTTCACGTCTTGGAAAGTCAATGTATTCAGATTACAGCAATCTGTAATGGGTGATTGTAAATTGAAAGATAAGTTAATTTTGAATGGATTCAATCCTTTCTCCTCAGTAATGAACACATCCAACCCAGTATTAATGACAGTTCACATGATTTCATTACATAAATAATGAAATTTGCTAAGTATTTAATTAATTATAGATTAAAATTCTTGTACCCATCCCCATTTCACATTGACCAAATGAATGCCAGAGAAGATAGATGCAGCTTTGGCCTTCCCCAACCACTTGACTATTCCCCCAAGAGAGGAAAAATGTAAAGTGACCGCCCTTGTTTACCAATGCTCCAGAGTTATTGTATCCATGTAAGTGCAAGTCTTAAATTCCAAGTTCTAGCTTAGGATTATTCTCCAAAATCTGGGATAATTAAATGAAAAATGATATTTCCTCCATAAAAAGTAACATCAGATATTCGCAAGAGGCTGAGTTCCATAGACTGGAAATAGATATTATGCAATTCACAGAGTTAACAGAGGTGTACATTTATAATTGCATTACATTGAATAAAGAGTTAGAGAAGAACATTCAGATAATCAAGGACCTTATAGTGGATAAAAGGGAAAGGAAAAAAAAAAAGAAAAAAGATACTTGATATGCTTTTAAGCTTCCATTGTAAGCAATCAAAACAATGAATTAGCCACAAAACAAGATGGCACTTACCAGCACCCCAACCAGTCCTGCTACCACATGTTTCCTGATAATTTCCAATGAACTGGAGACATAACACCCAAGTCAGAGGTAAGTACCACAGTTATCTCCGCAGACGTTACCAGTCTTGCATATTAAATATGTATAGTGACCATAACATGAGAACAGTATGAGAACCATGGGGTGCTCTACCATCACCATGGGGTGCTCTACATTCTCATGATACCTCCTAGGTATTGCATTGATAAAGTAAAGAAAATAATTGTGGAGAAGCAGAAAATGAAGGAGCTCACAACCATTATTTATTGCAACGAACATGTATTGCATTGATAACATGCCTCATGGAAAGTATATTACATGACAATGATATATGGTGGTTCTGTCAATATGTTCATTAATCAATACAGCATCTTATATTATGATTTTTCAGTTCAAATGTAGATTATTGAATATATTTTTTAATAGCACATAATTTAACATTTTTATTGGACAAATACATATATTAGCAAGCCAATATGCATAGATGTGTGTTATCCTAAAGGTCATGATTTTATATATGCATAGTAACAAAAGCAAAAGGAAACAATTGAGACGGGTAGCTAGAAGAGATAAAACTGCCCCAACATCAAATTCCAGGGAGTCACGCTGAATGTTTTCTTTTATCTTTTTTTGTGAATATGGTGAAGTAGAGCCAAAGTTTTGATGAGGGTGGCTAATTAAGAGATAAAAATGAAAACGTCTAATTCTCGATTCTCACACTTAAGTTATTTTTCTTTTCCATGTGAGTTTTCAAATTATTAAAAGAAATGTGTCCATACAAATGGGAAGTGTCAGAATGGACCATCAATTCATTGTCCAAGTAGCTTCCACTTTAAGATAATGATCATTTTAATGGATCCATAGAGAACATACAGGTGTTAATTCCCTAAATGGTCACTGAAATTTCCTCAAAGTTCCCACGGGGTCACCGAACTTAAAAAATGTCCCCGTTAGTCATCTAACTTTGAAAATTGGTACTCCATCCATTAATGAGTAAATGATGCTTGCAAATTGGAAGGATTTGGTGATGTTGAGCATGAGTCTACAGGTATGTGACCGTCTTTTATTCACAAATTGTCCAGTACATATTTCGGTATTTTTTTAATGATCGTTGAATGCATAGTTTTATCCAAATGTAGAGTTTTTCAAAATCCAAATTTCACAAACTTTATGAACTTGATTATTATAGTTTCTAACTAATTATAGCATGATTTATGAAAAAATCTAATTTATAGTTTCCAAATGCGTGCCACGTAAACTATACCGTTAGACATGTCATCAAATCTTTCTAATTTTGCAAACGTCGTTTACTCAATGATGAATGGGGCACCAATTTTCAAAATTAAATGACGAATGGAGGCAGTTTTTTAAGTTTAGCGACCCCGTAGGAACTTTAAGAAAAGTTTAGTGACCATTTAGGGAATTAGCCACAACATACAAACATAACTTATTATAACTTTGCCCACCACAGGCTTCGATAAACTTCTTCAAACACCTGGAGCAATAGGCACATCTTTCCTCCTTGCTGCCGACAAATGTATCTTTGGTTCATGAACTTATTATTTTGATTCATGGTGTTATTCCCCATCGTTTTAAAGGAAAAATAAAACAAAATATTGAATGAAAAAACTTGATATTCACAACTTTTTGTGCAGTTGCCAAAAACATCATGTTAGCAAGTACCAGATAAGGTTCCGTAGAAGGCTTCCTGCCAATGCAGGTAGTCTCTTCTGCAGATTGGAAAAAAATTCTGACTATTCCTTGAATGGACTTAGGTTTCTATGACACTCTAATTTACCTTAACCTCGATTCTTTAACTGTTATATCAGAGGGAGGATTGTCATCATTCACAGATATCGGAGAGAGGGGGAAAGAAGAGTGGGTTAAATATATGATCATTCAACAAATTAAATAAATTTGAAGCACATAGCACAACGTTGCTCATACAGCCATGCATTGACTACACAAGGAATGAAGGGCATTAAAAGGATAGCTTCTCTCACCGTTAGCAACATGAGAAATATTAAAGAGCTGGTGAAGCCTCCAAGAATAGTAAATAACTCCGAAGATGCTAACTTTGCTCTATACATTTCTTGTAGAGAAAGAGTGGCAACGAACAGAAGAAAAGAATATAGCATAGAACTCCCAGGTGCAGCCATGAGACTTGATGTGACAAAAGTGAGGGAAAAAAAAAGCAAGAAATCGTTATGTCACTTGTTACAGAGTGAGAGAAAAAAGGGTAGCAGCAATTGGTATCAAGTGTACAAATTCTTGCTGAACATGAATAATCATTATGCAACCAAGCCTCCCAAATCTAGAGAAAGGTATTTCAATTGGCCGCCCAAATTATTTTCATAAACAACTGAATACTTTCATTCCATATCTTTAAAAAACACGTGTTAAGAACAAAGTATATCTTCAGGGTAGGATCAACTATAGAAGTACGTTAATTTTCAGTAAAACAACTATGTAAGATTGCTACAAGAGCTTTTGGGCAGGTAATTTGCATCGATCCCCTGTGTTGAATCAATATGCAATTCAAATCTCAACTTTCAAGAACATAAAACAGAATCAAATTGCACAAAAGTACCTAACTACACGTATCCATAATAAGTTTGACACTAGGAGATAAGATAGTCTACTTTACCCTTTATACGAGTCTTTTAGAACATAGGAGTTAATTTCCAAACAAGCAATTAATTATTGGTAATTAAACCATTGCAAACTATTGGAGCCAACTGTAATATTCCAAGAAATTTCATTCTACTGCATATGGCAATGTAAACAGTAAACACACAGAAGATGTATCTCATTTGTGTGGTTTTGATTCCAAGAACTTGAGAAACAATAGACTCATCCATGTTCAGCTACAGTCAATTTAAAAATGGCATCTTTCTTTTTCCAATGGAGGTTATGTCCTACATTACCATCAAGTAAAAAGATAAAGCCCAGTTGCTTTCACTAACTAGCCCTGTGTGTTTGTAATGCCGCTAGAAATCTTACAAACAGCTCAACCTTTTCGAGCATGTGCATGCTACATGGCACAAAGTTAAACATCTATTCGTGATTCAATAATTTTCTTCAAGTTTAGTGTATTGTTTTACCTTCTAGAATGATAGTCAGTGAACTCCAAAATTACATCTCTTAGAGACAGACAACATAAAAATTAACATACATCCCTAAAAGCGTCTCCAATTGCACAAAAGAATATGGTCATAAATGAAATTGCAAATAAATCAAATCCGGCATTTGTTCGAATGATTGAAAATCTAACACCAAAATTTATCCTAGATTTATATTTTATTTTCCCTACCACAGATCCCCCAAAACCCAGTTTAAAGTTCAAATCAATCAGAAACAATCTACAAACAAAAAAAATGCTAAAATCAAAATCCACCAAATCCTCAAATAGCACATAAGAGTAAACGGTACAAGTAGAGAAAGATACAAGACTCACCGAAATGAAATTGATTCTTGGACGAAGGTGCAAGAGAGACACTGGGCGTTGAACTGAGTACAAGATTTTCCTGATATAAATCTAGTTCCGCGATTGGTTTGGGGGAAAATAAATACTAGGGAAATTGCAACAAAGGTAAACAACTTATTATATTTGTGTAAATAGGCCCTTAACTATTTTTTGGAATGGGACCCTTTTCTCTGAAGCCTATAAGTTTGACTCATATTTATAAATTGTTTATGAATTACTTATCCACTTTTCATCTACACATTTCATAAATAATATTCACTTATTCGTTACTCATTTTTATTTAGTTATAATTTACATTATTTATAAACACTTTCCAAATATGATCCATTTTCTTTCATATCTCTTATATTAAGTTTTTTTTTTTTTTTGTTCTTTTCCTCGTCAATTTTCTGATTTTAGCTCGATATGCTACACCGGTTGCATAGTGACCATTTTTTAACATAATTCAAGCATAACAAATGTCGTTTATAATTTATCTCTTTTTTTTTTTTCTATATAGAAAGTTCAAAAATCTCACGACATATGGGTTTGAGTTAAGTTTAACAAGCGTCATTTATCGTATTCAAATAAGCTATTGATGAACAAAACATATGTTTTGTCCAAAAAATAGGACGTGCTTAAAAAGTTACAAGTATGTATGTGACCAAAGTTTCAAGAGATCTGCTTTATGTCCCTACTCAATGACTGGGGCATAAACGGGGACGCCAGAGCCCGGGGGCGTGATGTTTTATCCAAGTTTCAAACAATTTATTGAAAATAAGCTGATTTCCAAAATCTCTCTTATTCTGTATAATTTGCTAAATAAGCTATTGATGAACAAAACATTTTTTTTTTGTCCAAAAAATTGGATATGCTTAAAAAGTTACAAGCATGTATGTGGGCCACTCAAACAATTTATTGAAAATAAGCTGATTTCCAAAATATCTCTTATTCCGTATAAGTTGCTAAAACGGCCTTAGACTTCCACCGCCAACCGCCATGGAAAAGGTGGAGGCACCGGAGTGCCCAGTTTGTCTGCAGCCATACGCTGCCGATTCCGCCGTCCCGCGCGTCCTTCCTTGTGGCCACTCCATCTGCGAAGCCTGTCTCAAGCAGCTCCCCAACCCCTTCCCCCATACTCTCCGTTGCCCAGTCTGCACTCTCCTCTCGAAATTTTCAAACAGCCCCGTCTCCTTCCCCAAGAATATTGATCTTCTTCACCTTTCATCCATCCTTCAAGATCTCCCAGTGAAGCCCGAAACCGTAATTTCACGATCACCTACGCCCTGTGACAATATCTCACTCCCGTTTCAGTTTGTTAGAAATTCATGGTCTTATGAGTTTTACTCCAAATGGAAAAAATGGATCATCCCGAAAGATACTATTTTAGTTGAAAAATCAAGTTCCGGAAGTTATGGTGAAATATTTGATGGAAAAGTTTTGGGGTACTTCGAGAGTAATTCAGGAATGGGTTGTGTTCTGAAAGAGGAAGAAAATGTGGGTCTTCTTAAAGTTGGGTTTTTTAAGGATGGAAGTGAGAAATCCAAGTTTTTAAGTTATAGTTATGAGTCAAGAATTATGAGTGTTTTGTATGGTATGGGAGAAAAAGAGAGAATTGATATGGCTTCGATCTTAAACTTGAGTTTGAGGCTTTGTAGAGCAGGAAATATTTATGGGTTTTGGTACAATGATACTGATAGCTGTGTTTATATGGTTTGCGAGAATTTTAATTCAACTGGTTTGTTAAAATTCTTTCATAATGAAGAGGAGGAGAGGTTGAGTAGTGATAAAATAAGTTGTTTTGGGATAGTCAGTATGGAGATGTGTGAGATTTTAGTTAGTCTGATTTCCGAAGGGCTGATTATTGGTTGCTTGGATGTCAATTGTTTTGTCTTCAATGACTTCGGTCGTGTTTATGTTGATTTGGGTAAGGTTTTGAGTATGGGAAGGAGAGTGAATAAGGCAATTCAAAGAGGTCACAAGGATTTGGAAGTTTGTTTGAAGACTGAGGTATTGGAAAATCTTGTGTTCATTAGTCCGGAGATGTTACTAAAGTTGTTCTGTAAGGAAGGGTTTGAGTTGGATTGTGGAAAATCGATATATGAAGTTGGGTCTGGTTCGGATGTTTGGTCGTTAGCCTGTTTACTCGTTTCTCTTATTATTGGCGGTTCTTTTATTAAAGAAATGGCAATTTACGTGGATTTTATAGTAAAGGCTGCAAATGATGGAAAGGTATATTCTTATGTTAGTTTATGTAAAGATTGGGTGGAGAATGTTGAAACTTTGTTAGGATGTAGATTGGGCTCGGAATATGAACCCCAAAAAGACTTACTATGCAAATGTCTGGAATTTGATATTAGTAGTCGCCCACCTGTTACTGAACTATGGAAATGTCTGAGGGAGTTGGTTCTTAAACCAAACTTCGATTTTGGGTTCAGTTTGAAACACGAAGTAAAGAAAGAAAAAACAGGTCATTGTGTATTACTAGGGGATCTCTGTCGGATAGCTGAGGACACTAATAAAGAAGAGATAGATGGGTTGCAGCAGAAATATGAAATTGGTAGAGCTGATGTGAGCAGAGATGTTGTTGAAGGCCTGTCTGGGGGCCATATCGAATGTATTGATATGAAGGGTCATCTAGATTGTATCACGGGGCTAGCTATTGGAGGTATGAATTGCCCATCTGACTTGGGTGCTTTCCATTTTCTGGTTATTATGGTACATGCTATTGTATATTCCCGTTTTAATTAGTTAATCTTCATTTCCCTGTATCCTTGATGTTTATCCGAGAAAATGCCCAAGTGAGCAGGTAATATGACTGAAAAAGGGCTATAATTCAGAATGGTAGATTAGCAGTAGTTTGTTGTCTACATTTATCTGAATTCATCAAATTGGTTACTTCAAAAATAATGACGTACGTTCCCTATGATGTTGATATAAATATGGACATGCACATAGATCCAATGACTTTTTACATTTTAGCTATCAATCATTTCAAGTCTATTTGAAACTAGCTAGAACTTATTTACCCACAGAGATCATTTTCTGCCTGCATAAGAGCTTTTTTCTTTGTGTTTGGCTGGAATCAGTTATAGTACTTTCAATTTATAGACACTTAATTAATAAATATTAAATATTTAAGTAGTTTTTAAATTTTTACAATAAACATGCGTGTCCTCTCAATATACATACAAGTGTAAAGAGTTAGTCGAAGGAACGTACGTAATAAATAGTTGACATATTCGTCTTTCTGCATGAAAGATGCGCATAACCTCATCTTTATTAGTTTTCTTTGTTTGTCTTATAGAATTTTAAAGAGTTTCTTGCAGATTGTTGTTGGTATTTTTGTCTAGTAACGAACTCGAGAGTCTGATTTCCACCTGTTCTTTTTGTTTAGGGGGTTTCCTTTTCAGCTCTTCATTTGATAAGAGAGTCCACGTATGGTCTTTGCAGGTAAATAGCTTAAAACGAACTCCTATCAGGATTACGTTTATCAGTCTGATTGAGATTTCTTGTGCTTTCTTATTTTAAACACCCAGACCATGTTCATGACATAATTGCTTAAGAAATTTGTTACGTGATTCTATATTTTGTCGAGTTATTGATGTTATAGCTGCTCCACTGGTATACTTAAAATGAAGATGCAAAGTTGTACCTTAGATGCGGTTAAAAATAATTTTTTATTAGTTGTGTAATGATTGCGGACTTTCATTCACTCAGGGGCTATTCACTTGCAGATGTTAGCTTACTTCTTGTCCACGGGGGTTGGGCCCCACATTGTCTTACTTTGCATCTTTAGTGATTCGAACCCAAGGCCTCCAGAGGCATTTAAGTTGAATGCTGGTACTAATTGGGTATCTAGATGGGGAAGGTCCGTGGTCGTTACAATATTGTTCCTGTGTTAATGATTCAATTCAATTTTAAGTGGTTCATGTCATAGTCTGATGATAAGGGTATCCAGGAAGGTAGGCACGTCTTTGCACTGCCCCTCCAGAGTGAGAGAACTTTGCTTCTTGGGAAATATGTGGCCGATTCAATGGTTGAAAAAATATACTACCTCCGTTCCATAAAGATAATCTTGGTTTCCTTTTTCGTTTGTCCTAAATTATAGGTCAATTTCGTTATTGAAAGTATAGATTTTATTTATTTATTTAAACCTTGTTATCAAAAACATAAACTAGTCGTATTTAAATCATTATTTACTGTAGGGATATATTAAGAAAAATTTATATTTCCAACTAAATTATTTACACTTTCTTAATCTGTTTGAAAATAGAAACAAACATATCTTTGTGGGACGGAGGTAGTAGTATATCATATGTTGATAGAACTGATTATTATGAACCCAGTTTAACATTTTTAAGAAGGTATAATCAGTCTTGTATTAATAAATCTATATTTGAAATTGGTTCTTCCTGCTCGATAAATCTACTTTTGGAATGTTTCAGGATTTTACACAAGTACATACGTTTAAAGGTCATGAGCATAAAGTTATGGCTCTCATTTTTGTGGACGGAGAACAACCATTGTGCATTAGTGGCGATAATGAAGGTGTTATATGCATCTGGGAAGCCAGTTTTCCCTTTAATGAAGAACCGTTAAAGAAGTTGCAAGAGCAAAAGGATTGGCGCTATAGTGGTATTCATGCCCTTGCTGTTTCCGGAACTGAATATCTCTACACCGGGAGTGGAGACAAACTGATAAAAGCATGGTCTCTGCAGGCAATGTCCAATTATTCCTTTGTAATTCCTCGTTATTTTTCGGTTTTTGGTCAATAATTTATTTATTTTATTTCAGAATCATACCCTGTCATGTACTATGAGCGGTCACAAGTCAGTCGTATCATCACTAATAGTTTGCAATGGCATTCTTTATAGTGGAAGCTGGGATGGGGCTGTCCACTTATGGTCGCTTAGTGATCACAGTCCTTTGGCAGTCTTGGGGGAGGACACACCAAAAAACGTGACTTCTGTTTTGGCTCTTGCTGCTGAGAATAATTTGCTGCTTGTGGCTCATGAGAATGGTTGTATAAAGGTGGAGTAAATATAAGTTTGACTCTACTATACGACTGACTACCCACTATTTTTGAATTCTAAGGAAGTAATAATATTTTGTTGCGTGCGTGTGCCTGTGTATATATATGCAGTATAACATGCTGCAGTGTCAAACTCGTCTGCTCTTGAACTTCATCTTGAATTTGGTGTCAATATTTTCAGATGTGGCACAACGACCTACTCGTGAAATCATTACAAATCCACAATGGTGCTGTGTTCGCCGCCAGCAAGAAGGGGAGATGGCTTTTTACTGGTGGCTGGGACAAGACTGTTAATGTGCAGGTACTTATTCAGCATTAATTTATAATCTCATGTTAAATCTTTTTTAAGCTAGCTTATAAGTAAATTATTTATAATCAAAGTTGGAAATAGGTAAGTTACTTTTATTTTTTACTAAGTAAAAAGTAACATTGAAACATATTTGAAAACAAAAATTACCTAAACATAATTTTGCTTTTATTAAGCTTTAGCCCAAACATGCTATTTGCAGGAAATATCTGAAGTTGGGGATCAAATCGATACCGTGCCTGTTGGTTCCATTGCTTGTGATTCTGTCGTCACAGCGGTGATATACTGGCAAGAGAAACTGTTTGTGGGACAATCAGATAGAGTAATTAAGGTATCATAAACAATTCTTAATTTTTGTTTTCTTACCGGGGGAGCGCAGTCTATATCATTGATAATCATCTTTGTTACGAAGATAGGGCTGTAGTCTGAGTTGATAAAATATAAATTAACAGCCAATGTTCTATTGGTTTGCTTTATCTGTTGTCATTTCATTATGGCCAGAAAAGGGCTTCTTTTGACGAAAAGGTCAATTGTAGCATAATTAGAAAAAGCCTTCACCGCCCCTTCTCCTTCCTCTTCTTGCTCGGGACCCTGGGAGAGCCTTGCAAGGTTCCCAGCAATTTCAAATGGGGGAATGTGGAACTAATACGAATCTCATTCCTGCTCCTTTTCCAATACAGAAAATTTCTTACCTTCAGTCGTGGAAAATTAGCCTGATTTATGCTTTACTGTACCTATTTTCGGTATGCATGGTTTGAGCTTGCAGGATTAACATGTATTAACAAATTTCTTCTGATTTTATCAGGTGTACTATGGAGTATAGGCAAATGTTCTACCTGCACTCGTTGGGAGGACTGCTGGTGTTAGAGGTGATTTAAGCTAAATGTTACTGTAAACAAGGAAAGAAAACTTGCAGAAAATTTTTGAATCCATTGTATAGATCAGAATGAAATCTCTGTATGTTAAACACCTGCTAATCTTGTTTTCGTCATGGTTCCATTTCGAACTAGGATAGACAGTTAACAATGTCTTAATTTAGATTTAAAAGTGTGTTAAGTTGAAGAGTAATGGATTGTGGGTAAGCATGAAAGGACTTCATATCAACTGTCAAACATATTCTTATGATATAATTTTAACCTTCACCCTAAGGATTTCATTTGAATGGGTGCCGTACTCTGATGAAACAGGATTCTAGTTAGCTCTAGATTCTCTTTGTGGTCGATTTTCCAATATATTAGCGGGAGCATGTCTTGTTCTTCTCTCTCTGAGTGAATGGTCTGGTTTCTTACCATTTATATCGAATTAATTTTTCATGCATGAACAACGTAGTTGAGTTTGAAACATTGCTTATCAGATTAGAACTAGCTGCAATAATGAGCATGTGATCCAGCCACATTAAGCAATGGCGATTCGAGACAAATCATCGTTGAATATGAAGCAAAGCTGCATCCATATGCAAAAAGAGCCTTTGACTCGATTTGTTGGGTTTGCTAAAATTAATATTATTCATGGATGTAGAAGGCCACATGTTGGCGATAATAAGAATTTAACCCCCCAAAAAATAAATCATCTTTCCAATTAACCTTAAAGAATTGGACTAGACTAGTCGAGTAATATAATACACTTCAATTTAGGACTCACTAAAATTGTCTCAAATCAGTAAATTTACTCTTAATTTTCACTCTTAAAATTCGCTTGATCAGCTCGGAAACTTTATTTATTTTTATTTTTTTTAAACCACAAATTCTTTCTATTATTGACTTTTCAACATTTAATTTTTTCGAGTCAATGAAACGAGAAAGAAAAGAAGGAATTTAGAACCATTAATGAAAAGGGATAAAATAGATATTTGACGTCCAAGATGAAATTTATGATGAATATTCATACCAATTTGCTAGTTGAGTTCTAATTCTATTTTCATAGATACCTCAAGTTAATTTTTTTACATCATTTTGTTATAGCATCTTTAACGGCTGTTGGTTTATGTGGACAATTCTGGAAAGACATCCACGAAGATAATTAGCTTATCGACTCTTCAAAACGTACTATAAGAATTCGTACCCAACATCCCTTGTAATTGTATAGGATTATATTTTGGTTCGAGCATCTGCTTGTATAATCTTACTAAAGACAATGGCATTTTCATTGTTATTGATCAAGCGATTAAACGCGTCATATCTACTTGTCGAAGACTCGATCTCAGTAGAAACCGAATAACATGGTAAACGGCATTCTTGAGACAGTAAGATCGTGCAAATGGCACAAGTCCAGAATTTTGTGCAAATGCCCACTAAAGGTACAAATGGCACAAGTCCAGAATGACATTTATATAAATATATTTTGATTTAATAAATACTAATTTTATTTTGGTTTAATAAATACCAAATTATAAAAGCGTTGACATTTTTAGCTCAATTTATAATTGAAGATGATTTTGATAATTATGTTTTAATAAAATTAAAATAGTATAAAGATTTGTTATACAAAAATTTACAAAGGTCTTCTAATAAATGGAAAGAACAGAAATTTGATTACTTTTATTTCATGAACATTCTAGAATGCACGAAACGCTTCCTTTAAAAAAGTAAAAAGTCCTAATTGGGATTTAAGTATTTATAAAAATGATGCCGCGATTTTCATTAATTTAAAACATTGTAAATAAATGTCAACGTGAATGTTCGGCTCATATATTTATAAATTGTTTATAAACAATATTTAAGTTATTTTTTTATTTACACATTTTTAGGAATTCACAAGTAATACAAACTTATACCCCCATTCATTTCTATTTATTTATAATTTAAATAGTTTATAATTACTTTCGATGCTAAAAGTATAAACATATAAAACTTAATTTTAATTGCAATTTTCTTTTACTTCACAATGGTTTTGTTGATTATTTTGAAGGGTTATATAAGTGTAAGGTGCTTCTAAATAATTAAATTACAAAGTATCGTTCTTTTTTTTTCTTTCTGTCTTTTTAGGAAATTAGTTTTGAATAATTATCTATGTTTGGCCCTTTTTTTTTTCTTTTCAAATAATCATTTTTTCAAAACTCATTTTTAATCACACATTATTCCATAAAATTATTTCACACGTAAATCTAAAACTTTTTTTATTTTTTAATTACACATTCTCCCAAAAATCACTATTCTAAAATATATTATCTTACAAAAATGGCAAGTTTGTTTATCGATGAACATAAACCAACTTTGTTGCAAGTTAAGTTTCATGATTACTAATTTATGGTGTATACTTGTTATGATAGTCTAGAGTTAATTAATGTGAAAAATTCAACTTTTTAACGTATTCTATAAACTAATTGCAAGCATGAAACTTGCATCGAAATTATTAATTAAATGTGTTTGATTGATTTAATTTTCAACCCTAAAATTGATATGCTTGTCCATCTTTTATTGATGGATGAGAAAAGAGGGGTAGAATGATAGAGAGAAAACGAATTTCCTGCAAAATAAAAAATATTCATCTCTAAAGAAAATGTTTTCTTTATTTTTGAGAAAATTATTGTTACGTGACCAACTTTTAAAAAATATTTTTCATCAAAAAAATGTCAATCAAACATTCCACAAAGTATAAACTTGAGTGAAAAATGACATTTTTTATGGATAATAAAGCTAATCAAACACACTTTTACGATAAATACTAAAAATGAATTCCTTATTAATCTTTGTCTCCATTTCATTTAAATAAATCCAATAGGACATTTGATATAAACCTTGTTAGATATATAATATATGATATACAAAATAACTAATGTTAATATGTTAAAAATAATATTTTTCAATCAGATTTACAAATTATTAAAACTTGCCTTGTCATTTTATGCATTATTTTGGTTCTCAGTCATATTTGTTAAATTATTCTAAAATTATACTTCATACTGTATTTAAAATTTATCACTATACTCATTTTAACTCAACGAAATTCTATATAAAATATAAATATAAATAAAGAATTTGTTAAAATGAAAATCAATTCAATGTCAATTAATAAGATATTTTTATGAAATTTTCTCTTTAGTCTAATTTGAAATATTTATGTACTTAAATAGATCAAGTATTTTCCTTGTAAATTAATAAACTTCAAACCGTTAAGCCAAATTTTATATTATTTAACCAATGGATCCATTCTTAAGTCAAATGTATGAATCCCAATGCAACATTATGATTAAAATGGTTTGTCAAATGATTTTTATGATAATTAAAAATTAAAACTGTCGATTTTTTAATTGACAAAGACCAGAAACCAAATCTATGTACATGCACCCTAGACCTTCCTTTTAACACACAACCTGAGAATTAGGGAAAAGCCTTGAGAGTTTCAACATTTGTCAGCAACACGTGGCTTGCAGGTTTGCATTAATTTGAAGACGTTTTATATTTTAATTTGGGTGCATGAATGTTATCACATTATTGGCCTTCATTTTTAAAGTTTTTGCTGCAAATTTCTCTGATGGAAAATAATTACTTTCTTTTACTGAAGATAGCAGCATGGTTAAGAAAAAAATTATGGAGGGCTCACAGTTGAGAGGTCCTTAATACTTTTACATAAAGATATCATTTTTAATCTCAAACATGAAATCATATTGACGTCCCGATTATCCCAAAATTTTATTATTTTCTCTCTTATTTTTAACCACACAATCTTCCATAAAATAATATTACACGTAAATCGAAGATTTTTCTTCCTTTTTTAACCACACATTCTTCAAAAATATACTATTTCAAAAATTATAATTTCAGATAATGTGGGCCAAATGGGGGGCTCGAATAAAATACCATCTCTTGATAGAGTAGCGCAAACCGTGACGATCATTATTTTCATCTTTGAGTGTTGTAAGGTTAACAAGAGATTAATATGAGATCATATTTCCCGATTTCTGATCAATATTGTTGGCCGGTAATATGCTGTCATCAACAATTTCTAATGAACTTTGTCGATAATGCTTATCATATTTGATAACACCTTTTCAGTGGCATGGGAGTATAAAAATTTAATTTATACGAATTTTATTATCAATAATTGCAGAGATTCAAGAGATTAATACATATAATTCAACAAATTATTGATACTTTTTAGTGGGATTGAATTCTTAAAATTCCGAACTCATTAAACTTCGATAGCTTCATTCGTGTATATTTATCTTTTAAAGATGTATAATTACTACGAGAACGGGCATATTAACAAACGTTAGCTGAAAGAGAATCACATGATCAAATTCCTTTTCAGTATGCTAGCTAGCTCTCATTCATAGTTTTGCTAACAACCCGCGTTACTGGATAATCAAAATCAAACATCGATTTACGTGTTTCCATTTATCGTGTGCCCTAATAATCTAACTTTCAGCATCAAATCAAAAACCGACAATTTGTACAAGAGATCAGCTTGTTTTTATTACAAATCATATTCTTGAACAACCACGCTATATGTACATCTTCGTTGACAGAAAGTATGACAGAAAATGACGTGACTTGTAGTTTGGCCATTATATTCAAATCAATGACCAAACTGCATGTCATCTATCTATCAATAAAGATGTAAATAATATAGGTATACAAGTAGCTTAATTGATTCTTGAAACCCATCCTAGTTCTGTACACATTCCCACAGCGTAAAATAGAGCTGTTCACAATCTGGATTTAATTAAATAAATTAGGGTTTGATGATGACAACTTTGTTTGTTAATTATTGTATAATCTCCTTCCTTAACCCTCAAACTATGCCTATTAATCTGTGCATTACTCGATTCACCCGGTCATGAATTATCATACAAAAGCACGTCATTAGTTAAAAAAGTCAAAAGAAACGGAAATAATAAAATTTTGGGGGTCAACATAGTGAATGGTTGAAGTCGGCAGAGATTTGAATATTAAGTAAAACAAGCATCCAACGTCAACACACAACCAACTGCTGTGGAGAGAGTACTACATTTTCTAATCAAGCATTAATAATTAGTTTCATGCTCTATTATGTGGATTCATGTTTAGGTTTCATTTCCAAAATTACGTGGATTCATGTTACGTGGACGTCTAATTAAGTATCATGCCACAGAGTCCGTATATATTGTTAACGGTGATTTCCTTTGAATTTTGTTTTTCTACTCAATGCTTCGTCTCCATTTTCGCGGAATTATTCCTCTAAGCAAGACATATATAAGTAATCAATGTTCAGCTCCGTCCTCTAGGAAACAACCAATAAAAATTTGTATACTGATTTTTTACACCATTATTGTCAACAAATAATTGAATGAAAAAATTGTTTCTTTTTAACTGTTCAATTGGATAATGCATGTGAAAAAGTGTAAATAATGGTGTACACCACGCATGATTGAAAAAAAAATGATGAAAATAATATGCTCAGTTGAGGGGGAATGCTTCTGGAATTGGTGCATTGACCTTTTAAGATGACTTTGTGTCACCGTCCATTGCCTCACTCTAATGGCTTCTTTAATTATTAGAATTCATAAAAAATATTTTAAAAAAAAAAATACTACGTTGACATCCAAGAAGAAGGGATTTTGAGAAATTTTCACTATATAAATAGCCTTGAGGAAACCTCTTGAGCACCACCACATCAGTTTAAGGAGTTCATACTTAGTTTCTGTTCTTTGTTTTCTTTTACATTTCCTTTAATGGCTATTCCAGTGATTGATTTCTCAAAGTTTGATGGTGAGGAGAGGGCCAAAACCTTGGCTCAGATTGCCCACTGCTGCGAAGAATGGGGATTCTTTCAGGTAACTATTGATTAACTCTCCAAGGAATTCAGACTTCTGCGAGGCTAAAAGCCGTCACAGAATGCTAAACACAACGAAGAGTTGAAATCATTTTTAAAAAAGAATAGAAACACTTTTAAATGTGATTGTTAATCATTAAATTTATCGAAGATCTGTGATTTATTTTATTGACATTTGGCATCTTGAAATATGAAAATTTAATTTTTGTTTTACATTTTGCAGTTAGTGAATCATGGAATCGCAGAGGAGCTCCTGGAGAGGGTGAAGAAGGTGGCATCTGAATGCTACAAATTGGAAAGAGAGGAGAATTTCAAGAACTCAAAGCCCGTAAAGCTTCTAAATGAATTGGTGGAAAAGAAAAGTGAGGACAAATTGGAAAATTTGGATTGGTAGGATGTTTTCCTTCTCTCAGATGAGAATGAAAATGAATGGCCAACCAANTGAAGAAGGTGGCATCTGAATGCTACAAATTGGAAAGAGAGGAGAATTTCAAGAATTCAAAGCCCGTAAAGCTTCTAAATGAATTGGTGGAAAAGAAAAGTGAGGACAAATTGGAAAATTTGGATTGGGAGGATGTTTTCCTTCTCTCAGATGACAATGAAAATGAATGGCCAACTAAGACTGGTGGATTCAAGTAAGCATAATTTGATCAATTTATACCTTTCATTTTATACGATCGACCCCAAATTTACTGAACACGACACTTAGTTTTTTTTTGTTGTTGTTCATTATATAACATGTTACGTATATTACCAGGGAAACCATGAAGGAATACCGAGCCGAACTGAAAAAACTGGCTGTTAAAGTCATGGAAGTAATGGATGAAAACTTGGGATTACCAAACGGGTACATCAAGAGAGCCTTTGACGGCGCAGGAGAAAACGAAACTGCCTTTTTTGGCACCAAGGTGAGCCATTATCCGCCATGTCCTCACCCCGAAAAGCTGACTGGCCTCCGGGCACACACTGACGCTGGTGGCATCATCTTACTATTTCAAGATGACGAGGTTAAAGGGCTTCAAATTCTGAAAGATGGGAAGTGGATAGATGTCCAGCCTATGAAAAATTCTGTAGTGATAAACACTGGGGATCAGATAGAAGTCCTCAGTAATGGAAGATACAAGAGCGTTTGGCACCGGGTTTTTGCCTCGGCTGATGGGAATAGGAGATCAATTGCTTCATTCTACAATCCATCACTCAAGGCTACCATAGAACCAGCTCAAGAACTTGTCGAGAGAACTGACAAAATGGTGGTGGATCCAATTTACCCCAAGTTTGTGTTTGGTGATTACATGTCTGTTTATAATGAACAAAAGTTCCTTCCTAAAGAACCAAGATTCCAAGCTG
>CAIGRB010126415.1:0-36447 GCA_903798255.1 Fraxinus quadrangulata | reverse complement strand
CAAAATGCTATGAAGCAACTGTATATCCCTTGTTTTTAATATATTTCTTTTATGCTTTGTCAAATCATTTGGATATAATTTTTTAAATTTAGGACTAGTGAAACCCTACCTATAATGTATTTTATAAAATTTACTATTTTCTTTTTCTAAACTCTACTGTCTAATTGATAAAAAATAATTTTAGTAATTGAATAAAATTTTGGAAATTTTAAAAACTACTTCATTTGACTCTTTCAATATTGTAAAACAAATAAAAATTCTGGCTTGTTATATTTAATTAACAAAATTTATTTGATAGATAAAAATAGAAAACAATAAATTAAATTAATTTTTGATATTAGATGTTATATAGTAACAAAAAATAATTTCTTATTCATTTTAAGTTGGCAGCTTAAAAAATTGTTAAGAATGCACACTTAATATTATTGGCGTCTATTGTGGATAAATTTTACTTTTCTAAAGCTTCATAGAAGATATTAATTTAAATATAATTAATAAAACTATATAATTTTGTGTAAAAGATGAAAATGAAAAAATATGTATATGATGAAGTAAGAAAACTCGACTAAATGTTCTATTGGTCCTTTTTAACTATTTTTAATACAAAAAATATGTAATACAAATAGTGCGACCTAATATTTTTAGATATGATTATATTGGTCCTTTTTAACTATTTTTGATGATAAATTTATAATTTTTGAAGAAAAGTTTAATGTTACCATGCTCAAATTGTAATATGTAAAGTGTAAATTTGAAAAATATAATATATAAAGTGTAAATACGCCCTAAAGAGAGCATGTATTTTTTTTTCTTCGACTAATGTACCACTACAAGATGACTTTATAAAACGTTCCTTTAAGAAAGATTTAATAGAAGACCCGGTTTTCCTCTTGTTTTACTTGTAAATGCAAAAGAGAAAGAAAAAGCTCATTATAAAATGGTTAGTAAAAGTTTATAGTTTTTCAATTTCTTCATTTTTTAGTGGTAAAACTCTGCAACAATATTGTCACTAAATGCTAGTCACATTTGTACACGAAAACGCTTTTACACCCTTGGAAAGGATTGAATTTGGTGCATTTTTTTTCCATTTCAGCCGAGTTGCCTATCGTAGTAGGTGCAAATTAAGCTACTTTTACTATTTAAGTTGAAATTATGGTTACATAATTAAGGAGGTATGTGGCAACAATTCGAGAATGCAATTCAAGGAAAGTGCACAGCTACATGTTGCTGAGAGAAGTATATCGAGAGTATTGAGACACATTAATTATTGAGAGAAAATATTAATTTCTCTATTGTTATGTCACAATTTTTAGTACTCAAAACAAGTTTAGAAATTTACTGATTTTCTTGACGACGAGGTTTAATCAAAGAAATTTACTAATTTAATGGTGTGAATTGCCCTTGGCCATAAAATTAGGTTTTATTCCATCAAACAAGTTTGTAGACAGATATAAATATGTCAAGTATTATGTGGTTGTTTACAATAAAAATGATTTTATTTTAATTAATTGAAATTATCTACATTAATTTTGTTGTAAGTAATTGATTATCAGTTAATTACAATAAAAAGATTAACTGTTTTATATATGAACAATAAAATCATGAGATAACAGAAAAATTCACAAAAATATTGGATATTATTAAGGGAAAACAATTAAAATATTATCCATCCTAATGTCATTCTTATACAGTATTGTGTATTAAATGCTCTATGTTGTTGATGCTAAATTAAAAATGTTGATGCTCTGTGTTGTTGATGCTGAAAGCAAGAAATCAGTCAAAATGGATATTCCACCTGTACAAGAAATCACAAAGTTTGTGATTTATTAAGTATATTTTGAACTTGTCCTTCGTTTGGGGAGAAGGATTGCTTTTATACTTCTTTGGAAAAGAGAGGATCTGAGGGACCTGCAGGCCATCTCCCCCTCGCCTATAAAGATTTTGACACAGTAACGAGTCCAATTCCTGAATTTAAAGAGAGGCATGTGGGAAGTGATGGAGCACAATACACACGTAGAACACGAGTTTAAAACTTTTTGATTCTCTTAGAATACAAGAAAATGGTCTTGAGTTCGATCTTGGACACTGTTAGAAACGTCATACAATTTGGCAACAGAAATGATGAGGATCAAATGAGCAATGAGGAGATCAGAAAATCTTGAAGTAATAAGATTGTCAAATTCAAATCATAGGATAAATACAAAATTGTTAATTTATTATTTGATAGTTGTTATCTATTTTTTAAATATATATTAGTTATAAAGAGTTGTTGAACTTATTTTATTATAAATAAAAATAATTGCATGCTAAGTGCTCATGGCCTATGATCATCGGTCAATAATGTTATAATTAAGTTTTTTTATTTATTTTAAAGTTCTTTCATATTTTCTTCTTGATATCAGAGACATTGTGAGCACTCGGCACGCTATCAATCTTCTCTTCCACTATCACTTTGCTATTCGTAATTTTCACAACTTCTTTACACTCGTCTCTCATTAATTGTCGTCCATCAGATACATCCCACCAAATCTAAACAAAACAAAAATAAGAAATTTCATACCAAAATTGACAAATGAATTCAAAAATAGGTTGATCATTTCACCAATGAAGACCTTGTCCCCACCAAATACATCACATCAAATCCAAACAATACAAAAAAAAAAAGGAAACTCACATCAAAATTAACAAATAAACTTATTGCCTTGTGAAAGTCCTCTCATTTATGGTTGGATTATCATCAATTTTGACTACTTAATTTGCCACAACTTAAAACCACTTCAACTATGTAATTGTGAAGTAGACTAGCCACCATACAAATCAAGTCGGCCAATGCAACTGAACCAACCAAATTTATGAGTCCAAATGCCACATTATGATTAAAATGATTTGACAAATGATTTTTATAATCATTGGAAACTGTCTATTTTTTAACGAGATTGATTGACAAAGACCAGAAGTTAAATCTACGTACAGACACCCTAGACCATATTTCCTTTTAACACAACATGAAAAAAATATGAATTAATGCCTTGAGAGTAACACCATTTGTCAGCAACATGTGGGTTTACAATCGAAGACTTCTTCTAATGGAGAGAGAGATTTTTATATATATAAGCAGCTGGATTCGCCCAAAAACCAACGAAGCTCGGTTGTTGGTCACGAGCCACGATCTCGTGCGGTTGTGGGCCAAGCCGATTGCCACCTCTATGTACAAGAAATGACAAAGTTTGTGATTTATTAAGTATATTTTGAACTTGTCCTTCGTTTGGGGAGAAGGATTGCTTTTATACTTCTTTGGGTAGAGAGGATCTTGAGGGACCTGCAGGCCATCTCTCCTCCACGCCTATAAAGAATTTGACACAGTAACGAGTCAAATTCCTGAATTTAAAGAGAGGCATGTGGGAAGTGAGCACAATACACACGTAGAACACGAGTTTAAAACTTGTTGATTCTCATAAAATACAGGAAAATGGTCTTGAGTTCGATCTTGGATAATATTAGAAACGTCATACAACTTGGTAACAAAAATAATGAGGATCAAATGAGATCAGAAGATCTTGGAGTAATAAAAATGTCAAATTCAAATTATAGGATAAATACAAAATTATTAATTTGTTATTTGATAGTTGTTATCTATTTTTTGGATAAATATTATCTATAAAGAGTTGTTGAACTTATTTTATTATAAATAGAAATAATTGTGTGCTAGGTACTCATGGCCTATGGTTATCGGTCAATAATGTTATAATTAAAATTTGGTATTCATTTTAAAGTTCTTTTCATATTTTCTTCTTGGCATCAGAGGCATTGTGAGCACTCGGCACGCCACCAGACTTCTCTTCCACTATCATTTTGCTATTCATAAATATTGACAACTTCTTTACACTCATCTCTCATTAATTGTCGTCCATCAGATACATCCCACCAAATCTAAACAAAACAAAAACAGGAAATTTCATACCAAAATTGACAAATGAGTTCAAAAATAGGTTGATCATTTCACCAATGAAGACCTTGTCCCCACCAAATACATCACATCAAATCCAAACAATACAAAAACAAAAAGGAAACTCACATCAAAATTAACAAATAAACTTATTGCCTTGTGAAAGTCCTCTCATTCATGTTGGATCATCATCAATTTTGACTACTTAATTTGCCACAACTTAATCCCACTTCAACTATGTAATTGTGAAGTAGACTAGCCACCATACAAATCAAGTCGGCCAATGCAATTGAACCAACCAAATTTATGAGTCCAAATGCCACATTATGATTAAAATGATTTGACAAATGATTTTTATAATAATTGGAAACTGTCTATTTTTTAACGAGATTGATTGACAAAGACCAAAAGTTAAATCTACGTACAGACACCCTAGACCATATTTCCTTTTAACACATGAAGAAATATGAATTAATGTCTTGAAAGTAACACCATTTGTCAGCAACATGTGGGTTTACAATCGAAGACTTCTTCTAATCGAGAGAGAGAATTTTATATATATAAGCAGCTGGATGCCTGAATGCTACCCAATTTAACCTGTTGCGTTCCAAGTAAAGTTTTTAAGAGCAACCTCTTAATTATGCTAAATAATTATTATTTTCTTTAAAGGGAATTCCTAATGAAATTAATGGAAATTTCAAGAAAAATAGTGTAATATAATTAAACAAATTGTTAGAGTTTTGTTTAGATTTGAATTTGAACCTTGAAATCCTAGTTTTTATTTGGACATTACTTGATTTAAGTCTTTGTTTGTATTGACACAGTCAAATCTCCTCATCTAAAAGCTTAAGTTATTAAAGGGTGGACATGTCTATTTATTTATCTTCAAAGAACTCGATCTTGCAACTAAAAATATCCGCTGCTGATACCCGGATTTATTGACAAAAAGCTGCACTTTCCTGATATGATAATTTAAACTGTAAAGTGTACTCACAATATTCTTAATTTTTGATGATCGATGACCTAGCTATTTTCACTCGTATTTGGAATGATTGTATTCCGATTTTTGTTTCTACTACAGTTCGCGGAGAGGTGATTAAAAGATGATGATTGGTTTGTGTTCAGGAAAAAAAAAATATTATTCTTAATTTCAGGGTTATATTAATTATCGAAAACAAACTTTAATTAAGTTGCTCAAAAGAATACACTTTAAGAGATATAAAACCAAATAAAATTATAAACTTGTAACCTCAACTCACATGCAGGTTCTTTCTCAATTCAGAATATTTTTCTTCATTATTTGTGAATGCTGACTACTCATTCATTAATCTGGCAAACATTACACGTAACTGGATCACTTTTTTTTATCATTTATGTAATAAATTAATTAAATGAGTCAACGATCATAAACCATAGTTAGCAGCCTGGCTGTTCTTGTTGTTCAACAATTAGACAATGTTTTAGTCATGCAAGGTGGCATAAAATGCATGGCCATATAAATTAACAACTAACAGTCATTACTTAATTATTGCAATAATGTCTATCATAGAACTCTTCCACGTTCTAGCTAAAGCGGAGTACTGAAGACTATATTCATTCTCGTATACTAGTAGGTAAATTTAAAGAAATAAGAGACATCACTTTGGAATTTTTTTAATTTACAGGGTCGGGTCGTGGTTTTATCGAGAAATATGGAAGTCAAGGTAATATTTAGTAGGCGTACTTTTAATTAACCTAAGTCACATAAAAGGAACAAAAACGTGGCGTCACAAAAATTGAAAGAGGTGAAAAATTTACACTAGAATATATCTATTTAAGAGTGTTTTACGATTCTTGTTCATACCACACCTAACTGAAATAAGAGCAAACGATGAGAAGAGAATTTTGATGATTCAACCTTTTCAACAGGGTCGAGTTTGCTACTTCGCTATTTAACATAATTTTGAAAACTTAACAAACAATGAAAAAGTAATTGCATGATACTCCTTTCCACAGTCGAGATGACAATTTAAACAACTCGGATTATTACATAATATTAATAATATTCATGAAGTACCAATGGTACTGTACCTTCAATGATTAACAGCATTATATTTTTGTTACTGAATAGACTATCAATTTCATCTGTTACCAGTTATAGTGTGCCCTAATAATCTGACAATCAGCATCGAATCAGAAGCCACGAGACCTTGTTTAATTACAGATCATTTTCTTGAAACACATCTTTATCTACACTTATTCACAGAGCTGTTGACAATCTGGATATAATAAATTAAATGTTAGGGTTTGCTAATGATACTTTTGTTTAGTACATCTGGTCTTGTTCCTTAACCCTAAAACTATGCCTACTAATCTGTGAATTACTTTATTCATCTGTTCATTAATTATCGTACAAAAGCATGTCATGTGTTAAAAAAGTCAAAAGTGTGAAATAAAATTAAAAAATTTTAGTCAACATAATGAACAGTTGAAGTCGGCAGAGATTTGTATAACAAGCATTAAAAAAATTGACATAATACAATTTAACCCAGTTTTAAAATGCGGTATGTTATATTTCAAGAAACAAGATCGGACATTATTTTAGTTCGTCTCCATTTTTGTGAAACTGTTTCTCGAGCTACGCAATGAAAGATTTTAAAACTGGGGTCGATTAAGAACAATCAACAAAATTATTGAAAATATGCATGCATTGTTTTCTGAGTATTAATTAAATATGCCATAAAAATATTAGTGAATTAATTAAATAATGATGACGATTAGGTGCATCAGTGTTGTGGGATAGCAGTTATGTTAGTTCCTTTCTCATCCAACATTGACTTTCTGACACCGTCCATTGCATCAATCTAACGGCTGCTGAACTTTAATTATATGTTTATTTTTTATTTTTTATTTTTCAAAAAAAAAAAAAAGCATAAAAAAAGTATAGGGTTGACATTGGAGTTGGAGGGAAATCGAGAAATTGTCCCGCTATAAATAGCCTTGAGGAAACCTCTTCAGCATCACATCAGTGACAACACTACAGAAAAAAGATAGAGTTTTTGTACTTTTACATTTAATTTCCGTTAATGGCTATTCCGGTGATTGATTTCTCAAAGCTCGATGGTGAGGAGAGGGCGCAAACTTTGGCTCATATTGCTCACTGCTGTGAAGAATGGGGATTCTTTCAGGTAATTACTATTAAAACTTCAACAAATCGAGCCTTCTGTGAGGGCTAAAAGCCGTCAGATGATAGCTATAAGTTACGCTCATAACAACTGATATAGAAAGCGTGTTTTTCCTTAAAAGAATATGAACACTTTTTTTTGCATCTTGAAATCTGAGGTTGTAATTTTTGCGTGGTATTAATTTGCAGTTAGTGAACCATGGAATCCCTGAGGAACTCCTGGCGAGGGTGAAGAAGGTGGCATCTGAATGCTACAAATTGGAAAGAGAGGAGAATTTCAAGAATTCAAAGCCCGTAAAGCTTCTAAATGAATTGGTGGAAAAGAAAAGTGAGGACAAATTGGAAAATTTGGATTGGGAGGATGTTTTCCTTCTCTCAGATGACAATGAAAATGAATGGCCAACTAAGACTCATGGATTCAAGTAAGCACAATTGGCATCAATTTATACCTTTCATTTTATATGATCGACCCCAAATTTACTGAACACGACACTTAGTTTATTACAAGGTTCGTGATATAACGTTATGTATATTGCCAGGGAAACCATGAAGGAATACCGAGCTGAACTGAAAAAACTGGCAGTTAAAGTTATGGATGTAATGGATGAAAACTTGGGATTACCAAAAGGGTACATCAAGAAAGCCTTTGAAGGCGCAGGAGAAAATGAAACCGCCTTTTTCGGCACTAAGGTGAGCCATTATCCGCCATGTCCTCACCCTGAAAAGCTGACTGGCCTCCGTGCACACACTGACGCCGGTGGCGTCATCTTACTATTTCAAGATGATGAGGTTAAAGGGCTTCAAATTCTGAAAGATGGGGAGTGGATTGATGTCCAGCCTATGAAAAATTCTATAGTGATAAACACTGGGGATCAGATAGAAGTCCTAAGTAATGGAAGATACAAGAGTGTTTGGCACCGGGTTTTTGCCTCCACTGATGGGAATCGGAGATCAATTGCTTCATTCTACAATCCATCACTCAAGGCTACCATAGAACCAGCTCAAGAATTTGTTGAGAAAACTGACAAACAGGTGGTGGATCCAATTTACCCCAAGTTTGTGTTTGGGGATTACATGGCTGTTTACACTGAACAAAAGTTCCTTCCTAAAGAACCAAGATTCCAAGCTGTGAAAGCTAAGTAAAGAAAATAAAGTAATTATACAGTTTCCATTTATGTTTCCTTCTCCATTATGTATGTGTTGGGTTGGGGTGGGGGTAGTTGGTATAAGGTATGAAGTTGTGCCTTTTAGCAAAATGCTATGTTGGCATGTTAATAGGGTTTCAGGGGATATTTCTTGGCATCTGTTTTTATATGCAATTTCAGTTCTCAAGTTGTGGTATTAAGGTAACTAATTTTTGTAAATTACTTTTTATGTCATTGTTTGGTCTCAATTATTTCCAAAATACATTTTTCTCCTTCTTATTTTCAACAATACATTTTTCAATAAAATAATATAACACAAATTCAAAACTTTACCTTAATTTTTAACTATTATCTATCAAATTACTATTCCAAAATGCATTTTAGCAAAATAATGGAGCTCAAACATATTTCACCGAGAGTGTAATCTAAAAGTAATTATAAAAATGTTTCGAATTACAGTACAAATTAACATATAATATACAAATTTAATAAAACTATAAATGAAAAGCTTGCAACAAAGTATCATTTTATGTACAATGTGTGAACTTCCATATTGTCGCCGATTGTCGCCGAGAAATCTATCTTAGCTGATAACAATAAGAAAGCATAAAGAAGAGCCAGCAATGGACAATTGCAAAATTTTGAAATTTATAACTATGTGAGTATCATATAAAATGTACAAGTCGGGAAAATCTTTGCTGTATGTTTTTTCTGACCGGAGCAACAGGTTAATTTCTACTCATGAACTGTACAGTATACATCTTTGCAGACAGATGAAAAGCATAACATTTTCCGCAATCAAAGAGCTCTCTGATCCAATCTTTCATTCCAGTTCAAGCAACGAATCAAGCTTCGAAACCAATCACCTGTTTGGTCGGACTTGTTGACTGTTGGAAGTGGATGTTCACTCATTGATATACGAACTGAATCACCTCTAGAAAGTTGTTGCCTTCTCTTTCCATCAAACGAGACCCAAGCATTACTTCGTGCATCCTCTGGAATCTACGTACCCCAAAAGCAAGAATGAAAAACATTAAGGTTTTAGAGCCTCTAGCAACCAAGATAATATGACGGACAAGTCATGGGAGTACACAGATATTAACAAAAAGTCTCAACAATAAGAAAGGTAAGAGGGAAGAATGGTAGAATTACAGCCACTGATGGGATATTCCTCAAGTAGTATGTGATAATCTCTACATTAAGTAACATAAAATGTCAAAAACTAAGACAGTCCAGTAATTAACGTTACACATACTGCAAAACTGCATGAAGAAAAGCATACCTTTAATTCTAGCCGCGCAGAATCAGGAAGTATGACAGGTCTGAATGAGAGAGAATGTGGGCAAATCGGTGTAAAGAGCATGCAAGGAACATTTGGATGTACCTGCATTTGGGAATAGCCACTGGTAAACACTAGCGTACCATTTCATAATTCTCAAACTCATCTCATCTCAGGAAAGCGTTATCCCATTGCACAATTCTGAACACTAAACAATCCATAATTATAAAACAAAGCAGCAGCATCAACTACGAATAACAGGCATGGATTTCTAAACGTGTGTCGTATCGTCAGAGCATAGATGTCAAAAGTGTTTTGTTTATACATACATAAAACTAAGTACTTGGTAGATGGTTTTATTTTAATTTTTCAAGGCCCTTTCCTTTATTCTTTTAATTTTAATTTTTCCCTTTTTTAATATATTTTTAAAATTAATTTTATTCTTTTAATTATTTTAATTTTAAATTTTCCCTTTTTCTAATATATTTTTAAAATTAATTTCATTGAATTTTAAGCTTTCATTGCCAAATTTCTGCTGATTAGGTCCTCATCAGCAGCATGTTTTACCTGCTAAACTGTCACGTCCGCATTTCAGTTAATTAAACTAATGGACATAGATAAGTGACCCAACTGTAAAATATATCAAGTTCGGTGACCCCTTTGAGACAAGTTGAAGTTTAATGACCAAAATAAGATGTCGTTGAAAGTTCAAGTTAATGTTTTTCACCTGAAACATTCATGTTACCATCTACAAAGAAAAAAAAAAAATCCACTCATTAGCAAGTAGCAACCTAAAACAAACTAATACAAAAGATCCAATTATTTCTACCAGAAGTCAATGTAGCAGCCACATATCCCCTCGAACAGGGGAGAGAAAATAACTCATTTTGTTGAAACCAGTAAAAAGAAGTTTTAACTTGTCCTGCTGGCATTTCTTCTCTCACAATCACATTGTTAAATTTAGCATACCTGCCAACTTCTTTAAAAAAAAACCTATTGAATTGCATTTTATCCCGAACCAAATAGTAATAATCTAACCAGCCCTGTGAAACTTCGCATGAACAATTTTTTTCAGAAGATTGTCCTCGTGCAGAAGTCCTTCATATTCTAATTTTGCATAACTACTATCATGCAATAGAAATATGGCTTAGTCTGTTCTTTGTTGTTGTTGTTGCATATCTTTCATAATGCAGTTAAATTTAAATAAAAGCCTCGAGCATCACGAAAGTTTCCATGTCTGTCAATCCAGCTTGTACAGCAACTAAATTTAGATATAATTTTCAAGCAAGATAAAATACTTTTAATTTTTGGACTCGTGCCAGCTTACCATAGACCCTCCGGCAGCAGTTGAATAAGCTGTACTTCCAGTAGGAGTGGCTACTATAACTCCATCACCTTGTACCTATGAAAAGTATGATTGGAACTGTCATGCACAAACCATAGGAAAGTACTCTTTTCCCTCAGATTTTTCGTCTTGCAAACAAATGTCTATAAATTATATTTTAACAGTAAGTTTTGACTTCAGCTGAAGCAAAGCAATGATAATGTAGATATTCCCTATAGCGTTACAAAATAGTTAAGAGTTCAGTTTCAAAAGTATTTACTAGGTTACTGTACCTTTGTTATGAGGCGATCGTGTTCATAGCATTCAATTTTGGAAAGGTAAGGATTGGAACCACGGTCAACTATAACTTCGTTGAGGACATCAAATACCTTCCCCGGCACTGCTTTCCCATTTCGAATTATTTCACAACGGAGACGCAGTCTAAGAGTTATATATACACCATCAATTGTGTTGTTCCCATGTATAACTTGTCTCAGGTCATTCTTATAATCTTGAAACTGTATAAAGCAGAACACATGAGTAAAGAAGAAATAGATTTTATAAGCTAGACAAAGTTTAACAAAAAGGTTCAGTAAAGAGACATACAGTATGGGACGTGAGAAATCCGAGGGATCCAAGATTAAATGAAACAACAGGAGGAACTGCATCTCTAAATAAATTCGAAGCATGGAGTATGACTCCATCTCCTCCCAAGCAAGCCACAAAATCAACCCTCTCATGAAGGTCACTGCATTAGAAGACATAGGGGAGATCAGAGTATTAGCACTACAAAATAAAATAAAATAAAGGAAGAGAGAAGGTTCTGAACCTTGTATCTTGACTATAAAAGGTTTGAACAAATCCAAACCCCGGAATTCTGGCAAATATGTCATGAACCTCAGGTTCGACAAGAACATTCATATTCTCTTGGTAATATAAGAAAGAGGCAACCTGAAGCACACACAGAAGAAAACTGTTCAACGGGCTAGGAAAAGATGGACGGTTAGGCAGTACCAGAAAAGGCACAGCAATCATAATATTCTCTGAAGAATTAGTTACTCAAACTAAAAAATCATTCCAATTCCAAAATAAGAACATAAGAAGAATATATGTTTGAAATCAAAGGACTTCAATGTTCTTATTTGTCAATAATAAATTCATGAAAACTATCGTATTCAGAAGAGGAAATACTGTAGTCAAGATATTGTTAATTGCTTGCATTTAGTTGTCACTTTCTCAAGCTGGTTGCAAGAGACGGAAAGAGTTATACGCAGACTCTACACTTTGGGCTAAATCAAAATTAGTTAGCACAGAAGAAACTTCAAGTAGTAGTGGTTTTATGAAACAGAATAGCAAAATAAGCACATAATTATTTGATGCAGATTAAATGAAGTGCAGTAAAATGGAATCAAAGTGAGACAAATTGCTGTATCGTGAACAAAAATGTGAAACAGCACCCAGATGTTTATAAAAGTTCAATGCCATTACAAAATAAGCTATTAATAACTGGATTTCCCTTTCCTAAATCATTTCTATGGCGTGTATAATTCAGAAATTTAGCGTTGCGTACTGCCGTCTAATATTACATTAGCATTCCCTGACCTCACGAATTATAAATATATAAATCTCTAGTATACTTGCAGTTTCACATCGTTTACCCACCCTTACCTTATATACTATGGTGCACTGACATCGACAAGCTGACATGAGATTTTTCAAAAAAAAATACAGATGTGGAAACATCTTGAGCACGTTGATTAAATTATTTAAGATACTCATATAGCATAACTTTTGTTTTATACTTCCTATTATTTTTTCTTGTTGAAATCTTTTAAATAGATTATCTATTTATTATATTATAGTAACTTTGAGCAGTGGCGGAGCCAAACATTCTTCATTGTGGAATAAAAAATTAAGTTAAAAGTTTTTTTCAACATCTTTTTCTCTCTCGTTTCACAAATATTTTGCTCTTTGCTCAAAAATGGATATTTTCGTTTAAAATATTTTCCGTGATTATTTGACATAAAATTGAACATATAAATGAATACTAATATATTCCAAATAATAGTTTCAATCGTAAAAACATAATCAATTTCAATAGGCAAATGTCAAAGACCTAATATCCCATTGAATCACAATAGAAAACAACAATTTCATAAAAATGGAAAACTTAGGTCTTCGAGAAAAATGGGATTCAAGGCGTGAGAAAAGCTGGAATGTTGATAAAAAAATAAAATTACAGGAGTAGTGTATAGATTTTTCAGAAATTAACAGCTTATCCCATGTAAACCTAAGCAAATTGGTATAGTTAAAGTTAACATTCATTCTATCTCTATTCTTTTCTAGCTTGGCATGTTAAGTCTATATTGAGTCAAATTAATCCTTGGCCCATTCTTCTTGAACATTTGCAGATTTACTGTGGTATGTGGGGTCAATTGACCCCACATTACCCATACAAACCTGCCCAACTTTGAGTTAAAGCTATATATTATTGCGACCAAAGAAAGAAAAATGACTATGATAGAATGTCAAGACAAGTCGAACAAGGACACGCTACCGAAGTGTCTGAGCAACACAACTTATGTGCTCTATTCCTAAATCCATTACCAGTGGCAGTCAAGTCAGGTCCTAATTTCACTCTCGAGAAGCTTTCAATACTATGTTGATCATTCAGTTCCTTCCATTCATTTTGTAATCAAAATTATTATCTTCAACTTGCTTCTTATCTACAAATGTGAAGAGTAATATAAGAACAAACTAAACCATTTGTAATATTTAAACTTTAGCAATGTTCCAATCATAAGGATGCTCCAACATTCATCAGAGACATTAACCGGACACTGTACCTCTTTAGCTTCTTCCATGAGTTCTTGTCCCAGCTTCTTCAATAATAATGCAGTTTTCGGTGTAGATTTCCACAAAAGCATCTGCTGCTGCGTGCTCGGATGAGTGAATGCCAAGGAAGATTCTGTTACCTTTTCTCTAGAGCAAGAAAATCCATCTGTTCGGACTAAGAACATCTCGGCTTTCTTTCTTGACTGCACTCTCACAACACCAGTTGCAGAAGCACACATATTTCCTTCAAGGGTTTCCAAGCTTTCATCATCTGAAGATAAGTACTCACTGTTGCTCCTATTCTTTCGAGTAACCATCGTTGACTTGACATTCTTATTTAGCTCGATGTTTGTACTTACAGAACCATCTTTCTCACTTGAAGAATACTCTTTGCCACTAATGCTTACATTGGGAAGAGGTGTCCAGGAGACAAAAGCATTATGACTCTGATATGGCCCATCACTAGCAGGGGTACCCTGGGGCTTTGAAGATGACATGTTACCATTAATTGATCTGTTCACAATATCTTCTTTAAACCTAGAATTAGTGGTAGTTTCTTCTCTCAAGACTGCCGCATTGCTGTTATATCTTAAAGCAGACAGCATCTCCAATCTTCTGTGTTCGTATCTAAAATACGTTCCAGGTGAAATTTTCATATTCCTGAAAAACCTGTTCATTTCCTTTCTGGAGAAAACATCCGGAGGGGGTAGCTGAGACTCTAGTGGTTTCAAACTGCTGTAAAAGTTCATTACTGATTCTTTTTCACCATTATATTTCAGTAATGGGGTATCCTTGTTAGTTGTTTTGGTAATATAAGCTCCATTACTGCTCCATGATTGGGTTTCTGCAGCTGGAGGGACTTGATTAAGAAGTCCTCCTTGGGATCTAGAAGACTCATCAGATTTCTTTGAGATTGACCCATTTTCATCCCTGGAGGATGTATCTTCTTTGAATTTTGCAAAGACGTTTGTCTCTTCTATTTTTTTGGTATTTTGATCTAGAATGTCGGTGGGACCAACTCTCTGATTAGAGACAAACTGAGACGTGGCACAATCCATGTATTGTCTCCATCTAGACACCACGGCAGAGGTTCTTTGCCTTCCTTCCTTACTATGTAGAAAAATGGGGTTTTTGCTTGAATCTGACACCAAAGCAGCAAACTTCTCAACCTGCTCCATTGAAGGTGAAGTACCAACTTCTACGGGAAGTTTAATCAGCTCAATCTTTCCAGACAAAATAACTTCATCTAATACCATTTTGTAGAAATTGTCCTTTACAGTCTCTGCTCGGAGATCCACAATTGTTTTGAATCCTTTCCCCAACAACCACTTCAAACCTTCTTCAGTCACCTGGCTACCTTTCCAAAAAGCAACCTCTAAATTTCCCAACTTTATTTCTTCTTTTGAGGTGGACAAGTATACAGGACCCCAGTTTGCAAACAATGTCTGACAAGGGTAATTGTCCCCTCGGGGAAATCCAGAATCGTAACACACGTTTTTTAGCCTTTGCAACTTTCTCCAAACATTTACACTTCGAGCATCATCTGGTGTCAAATAATTCTCAAGAGCAACATGCAAACTCTCGCAATAACTTTTCATCTCACCCCTAAAAATAGCAAGTGGAGGAAGGTTATCATCCATTACCTTTTTCGGCACATCCCGGTATAAATTCATGATGGAAGATCGCCCTGAGAGGACATCATCTCTTCCTTTATTTAGCAGACAAACCATGCAACCCAGGACGGAAACTATTTTATCTTCCAATAACGGCTTGTCCTCTGATGACATGTCGTAAGAAACACTGCACTCCCCCGTCACAGGATTGCATAATGTGTCCATTAAAGCATTATGAAACTGTTCAGCAGCCCTAAAGATTCTACAGTAGGCTTCGACCTCTGCAATATCCCCGGGAAGTGGTCCAACCCAAGGCAACTGTGAGAAATCATGGTAATGAACAATTTTCAAATTTGTGCAGAAAAAGTCAGTTTATGGCATAGATAATCAAACTATTGTCCTCCATTTTTGAACAGCCATTAAAGATCTATAGACACTCTACAATCGAAAAATAACTAGACACACAAGAAATTACTAGCATCACAACAAGATCAAATCAAGAACATCAAAGTGGCACAATATTCCTACTATTATTTTACATATAAATCTTTAGTATTTACTATGTAATTACATCAAGAACATGTCTTTATGTAATAATTTGACCATTTAATATCTTTTAATCAAAACCCAAAACATCAAAATTATAATTCATAAACCAACAACATAACTCTAAATATTTATATTTACATCTATACTGCTCTTAAAAAACAGTAAAAACAAACAACTAATAAAACTGACCGTAGAGTCCAAACCAATGTTCACAGATAAGGAGTTGGACAGTTCAGCACTGGCAACAAGTTTCAAACGACGCCGTCCCAACCATTTACTCTTCTTCTTCGGCAACACAAACTCGCATCCGGACTCGAACCCGAATCCGGAAATCTTGATACAGCTGAGCTGATGTAAAAACACCCGGGTTACACCAACCCGATTCATGCTGAAGTTGCATGTGCAATTATAACTATTGCTGTAATTGTAATAACAGTAACACGACGTCGCCATGCCAGATGCCACCATCAAATTTTAAAGTATTGGGCATAGACTATATCTCTATATAATCCGAATTCAGTGGATGTCATTTAATTGCGACTGTAATTAGATTTTTTTTGTGGGGTTAATCAGTTAGTCAAAAACATACTAATCTGGCAGTGTTTGAATTTGGATATTTAGAAGAGAAGAATAATTCTGTGGACAGCATCGACGGAGAGCTGTGGGGCAATGAAATTATTGAAAATTGGGTTTTGTGTGGTGGGTTTGGAGTTTGCAATGTGTTCTTTGCCGATTTGATTTGATAAATTTTTGTATTTAAAGTTTTCCATTTCTTGATTTGGTTGTTTGATTCGATTGATCAATCGTGGAAATGCGTTGATAAGAAAAATGGAACCTTTTTTGCCTTTTAAGGTAAATACATCTGGGGCCCCAAACCTTTTGAAGGTTATGATGATGGGTCTCAAACTTTTAATTTTTTATTTTAAATCTTTCAAACATTTGCATCTATGATTTGACCTTTATATGGTCAAATATTGAGGAAAATGATTATTTTACCTTTTATTCAACTTAAAATAAATGATAAAAATAAAGAAAAGAAAAAATAACACATCGGCACCCACCTTTTTCTGGTGTAACCAAGAACAAATCCCCTTGGTTTCACCACCACTAAGGACTTTCCCATGTAATGGTCCTCCTCTGCTCAAGGTTTTAAAGACGTAAGACATGATAAGATGTGATAATGATTAATTTAAACCTAAAACTTTATTTCCTCACATTATCATTTAGTCATTTTCTCTCTTTCTTTTTATTTCCTTTTATACGTGAATTTAGTGGCAACGCTGCCAATCATAATCACTGCTGTCTCACCCCGTGAATCCAATCGTCAAGCCACCTAAGTTAGAAAAGATTGTCAAAATTTACATATCAAGGTTAGGTTTTTTTTCTTTTTTTTAGAATTAATGCTAAAAAAATTCTCTCGATCATGGCGACGATGAAGACGGGAATGAGAAATCGGGTTGGTAATCAACTCAAGAAATAGATCATGATGGTGTGCTAGAACAAAAAAAAAATGGAATTGAGAGCTCACAACTTTTCATGGTCAATGGGCTTTTTAATCAGCTCCTAACTAGAACAATTGACAAAAATAGCTTCATGGCATTATTTTGAACATTTACATTTTTGAGGTCCAATTCATTTGAATCAAATAATTACAATTTTTGTTTTATCAACTTTGGAAGGTGGTGTGGCTTGGTAGTGAGTGATAGGTGACGAAATAGGTTTAGATTTTTGAAGATGCAACCTAAAAACAGCTACCACATCTATAAAAAATCTAAAAAAGTGCGCTTAATATGTCCATTTCTATTAAAAGTTATTATTTCTGACTTCTTAATGAACAGCTTAATTTACAACTAATACATTCACGAAATAATTAATTGTGACATCTAACTTGAGATGAAATGTCGTGTCAAATAGCGTGATATTTTTGTCGTAAATATCATTATTTGTGACTATGTAGATCTCTTAACATGTCTCCAATGACGGCAAGTCTCATGCTAGCAATTACAGAAATTCTTGCTTCAATAGCCAATGTTTGAGGATGACAATGGATGAATGTAAAAACTTATATAATTATAAGAATATAAGTAGTTCGATAATAAATAACAGAAGAGTGTCTGAATCCAATCCTATATATGTTTCTTGTCTTGATCAACCAACAACGGTCCCCCTCATCCAAATGCGTTGAATCACACTGCACATTAAAATTCAAAAAAAAAAAAAAGGTAAATCCTTAACTATTGTATGATGCAATAATATGATCGATGCACTCTAATCGATGCAAAAAATGGTTCTTCATACCGTAGGGAAAGCCTTGCAGGCCAGATTCTTGAAGGTTAGGGTGGATAGGTTGGAGATTATACGAGTGCGTATTAAGAGGTAGAGTACCAAGTTGAAGCATGGGTATAGCACTAGCAGACGGCTGCAAATCTTGTCCAAAAACTTGAAGTTGATTCAGCAAAGGCTGCTCTTCCAGTAATTTGAGTTCCGTCATTGCCTGTTGGTGATGGTGATGCTCCATTGCTTCTGCTTGACTCTGAATGTGATTGTTCATCAGCTAATCAAGAAAAGTTGCAGCATTAGTGAAAGCTACTTTATTATGTTTAAATTAAGGCGTGGCAAAATTTCTAGTTCCACAATGGAATAGGGTCTGTAATTTAAATCCCATTTGAGCATTTAAATTATGAAGTGAATTGAAAACGATATTCAAAACATCACACAAATAATCGAGACAAGTACTATTGATGCAGTTTGTAAATAATTTAGCATTAAATATTACCCAATGGTAGATATCTTGGTTTTCCTTCTCCAGCAAATTTTCCTAAAACAGAAGCATAGAGAAATAGTTAAACGATAAAACTAACATGTGCGATCATACACATGGGTAAATCACAAATTACCGTCTTCTTCAGATTTTCAAGCTGCTCGTGCAGGAGCTGAAACTGATGACAAGTACAAATAGACAGCAAATAAAGGTTTAATAGATATGATAATTAAGCAGAAAAATCACGGCAACTAATACGAGGTATGCTGAAGGATTCGTAAATTAATTTGCTTTGAAGACTAAATTCTAGACATGCTTTCCATCTAAGGTGCAGTAACATAAAGGGCTATGATTTTGCTGAAAAAGTCGAATTGATGTAGGATTATGTTGGTGGGGAGGGGGGGGTGGTGTGAGGATTGTACCTTTCTTGCTCGAACCTTGTTAACAGATACCTCAAGCTGGTGCTCAAGTTCAACCAATTCCTCCAACTTTAAAGAACTCATATCGACATTGCCCTGATACCTCTGCACACTCAGTTGAAGGTCAATAGTTTTCCTTTTCATTCTTCTCATCTCTTGCTCCTGCAAGATTTCACAATTCAAAAGACACTGCGAGAGAAAGAGATATGCCGAGTGTGTGTGTAGAGAAAAAAATGCTGCTGATTACTAAGAAGAAACTACTTATAACTTAAAAGCAATAATAAATAACCAAGATCACTTTGTTTACATTGTAAGACACTTCTCCCATCCCGGTGTCACGCTGCAGTATAGAAGGTCCTTTTGCTTGCATATATCGTTCTATGATCTGCCTCATGCTGCGGTAATGAGAAAACATTAAGATGAAGACATAAGTGAAATATGAGTAAAAAATGTGTGCAAATTACAATCTTAGTACATTTTTAGGAGATTTTTAAGATTTAACATTTGGTGTGTCGGTTTTCTCGTCACTCAAATTAAGAAATGAGCAATTTAGTAAATTATGAATTGGCAATTAAGAAGACTCCAAAATCTATAATACTCACAACAAATGTATCTCTTTCCATTTCTAATATTAGTTTTAAACCATTTTTGCGGCAGGAAAAATGTAATTTATTACACTTTTCACAGGCTCGTAACCATTAGAAATCATGAGATATATAGCACTGACAGAAATTATGATAGTAAACTTCTAAGTAACAACAAAATTCAGAAATCAGAGAGAAATTTTAGAAAACCCTATTTTCCAAGTTGAAAAGGAAGGTCAAGGAACTGAGGTAATTAATTGGTCAAATGAGACAGTGATGTGTAATGGTCCATCTGCTGAACTAATCATGTTCAAGAGAGAGATGAATCTAGAGAGAGAAAAGGGAAGAACATATAGAACCCTAGAAATTAAGGGAAGAACACTTGAAGATCTTCAAATAGACGGATCCATAACTAAATAATGAAATGCATCAAATCAAAAACTAGAAGAAATTAACCCTTGTGACCATTTCTAATACATAAATTAAAACTGTCAAATATTTAATCCTCTTTTACCTCAAAGGAGAACTTGAATACTCAAAAAGCTTTCCCTTGCTTGAGAACACAATAAGTCCAATTTGGGCATCGCAAAGCACAGAAAGTTCGTGGGTTTTCTTCAACAACCCGGTTCTACGTTTTGAGAAGGTGACCTGCCTGCTAGTTTTGTTCTCAATCCGCTTCACTTCAATCTTCCCTCTTCCCATTTTTACCTACATAAAACTGTATTTTCTTAGTTCAACTGTCCAAGTCTCGAAATAGAGAAAACCTTTTCTTGATCTCGAGTTTTTCCGGACTTTTACAAGAAAGAAACACTGATCAAGGCTATAAAAACCAAAAGAACATAGAACAGAAAGTTTAGGGAAATTTTACACAGTTATCTTAAGATTTAAGCTATTAAAGTAAAGGCTACTGGTGCAAGAAACTGACATCAAAATTGAATACGTAAAAACAATTTGTTCGTAAATAGAAGCTGATCAGAAGAAAGCTTACTACTCTATCAGTATGAAATTCTTAAACAGGAGAAAGGGAAGAAAAAGAAAGGTTTAAAATAGAGATAAAGAACCAAAGGTTAATGAGTTTTACTTGTTCTTCTGCCCTCTGGTTGGATTTTAGGGTTTGTAATGAATAATGCAGTATAATTGTGAAAAACTTCAAAGAATATACGAGACAGCTTATCTTCCTTAATTTGTTACATACCTATCAAATTTGGTAACCACAATTGTGTGTCCATGTGTGAATGCAGAGGGGTGTATTTGAATTTTGTCACTTTTGCATTTTTTGGTCATATCGTTAATTCTTATTCGATTTGTTTTAACCTTTTATTTGTATCGTGATCACATATTTGAAAGAAAAAACTCGTAAATTATAATTTTAAAATCAATTTCTTATCTTTATCACCATCTAAAATCATGCACGTGAGTTGCTGGATGTGGAGAGTGAAGAAAAGATTGAAATTAAAAGATAATAAAGTAAAATAGTTTTGAGTTTTGCAAAATATTCAGTACTAAAGGAGGACTGTTATAAAATAACAAAGTGAAATATGTAATACTAAACATTTATTTTTATTTTTATTTTTTGGCAATTGGAGATTATGAGTGAAAATTGAAGCAAAAAGTCCAAGTTGAATAAAACGTTGTTGGTGTTGACATATAACCAACCACTGCCACCCCCAATCAACCACCCACTAAATATCCTGAATTTAACCATTTTAGGAAAGTGGACCAGAGGCTTGTAATAAATGGAGATGACAAAGTGTTATTATTATATTCCTTCAGTTCAGCCCCCACTCCCCTTCCCTTCCCTCCCCTCTCCCCAATGAGCATTATGTATGTCTAAGGGTGGAAACTTTGGACGCGTCGAACAACATTCGTACAAGCGCTTGCCGGCTCTCGAATAGTTCATGTTCTTTGTTCAAATTCAAAAAAATATGGCGAGTTACGAGCCAGCTCGCTTGGTGGATCAAGTTGAGCCAAGTCGACCCGAAGATGACAATAGGTAAGCAGAGCAATCGACTCGACTCGGCTAATCATTTAACACCCCTATGTGTGTGTAGCAACAAATGAACTCGAAATAGTATGAAGAAATTTCTTACCGTGAGCAATTGAAAAACTAAAAATGTCTAAATGTTAGATGTCTCGATTTCAAGAAAATGAAAAGATATATATTGGGGAGATGATTATCTTTCATATACATGTACGTATGATCTAGATGTAATTCACGTCGAGTGTGTAACTTAATTAGTACTTCTATTTTATTAAAGACTCACCAAATTCTTTTAGCTTATTAATCGATTAGCAAAACTGAAACATCAAATTAGAACAAATATATAAATCGATAAGCAAATTATATCTAGATAGTGGTCATCAAATGTCAAAGTCAATATTACATTATTTTGTTTGTTAAATGGACTTAATTGTCTACTGATAGTCAAATTAGTTATATAAAAGCTTCATCACGTCTGAAAGGCAATTCAATATGCTGGAATTTTGGGTCACACCGTAATGTCGTTTTTGGTGTGTCTTCTTTTATAGGTGAAAGTCCCTACACAGCCGTACATATGTTTCGCGAGACTTGAGACAAACTTTAGAATTTGAGCTCTTAAATCATAGCAAGCAATCAATTTTTTCATCTATAAGAATTTTATGGAATTAAATTTGTTATCTTAAATCCAATAATAAAGCAACAAATAAAAGGAAATATTCAAATAACAATACGAAAATGTTCTAAATGATTACTTAAATACACTAATTGAAGTCATTCAACAACTAACACTAACTAAAATTTGAGTGTAAAAAGGGGCTTAAAATTAGTTTAAGAAATAAAGATAAAAAGATATGATTTTTTTGTCAAAGCATTGTACCAACACATTGCATAGACCAAGTTATAAATGACCGATGAGATAGAGTAATAGATCATTTAGGGAAAAAAAAATAACAATGTTAGCTATTAAAAATAAACGCAATTGAATCCATGTATATCATCATCAAGTTTTATAGAAAATCACTCAAAGAAAGCCACAATAAAATTTTCTTGAACCCAAATTCCTATTTTATGTTATTGGGTTGAAACTATACAAGTTTTGTGGAGTTTGGCAAATTTTAAATTGACTGATCAATTTGATATGTCATAAATATCAAAGGAAAGAGTATCCAAAATGTGTGCAATTCATAAATTTTGACACAAGAAAAGGGTGTAGAGTGCACTCAAATTGGCCGCAATATTGATGCATATCCTCAGTTTTGTCACACAATGGCATGAGTATTCCTAATCCAAACCGTGCAGTGCTACCCAAAACCACCACACTCGCACCCATCACCAAAACAAAAAGCAAATAACATAGAAATGCAAATCCAATAAGGCAAAGCAAAGCAAATAATCCCACGATCAACCCACTCATTATTGAAAATATTTGTATGAACAATAAAACAATTAAGTTATATAATTTCCCAAATTCTCAACCATGAGTGGCTCTCCGTTTCTTACATGACCATAAAATATAAAGTTTTCCAAATGCATAAAATAAAAAATAAAATAAAAAAATTACGCACACGATGCATAAACTAATAAAAATCTGTTAAAATGCTTTATTTTGTAAAAATCGATTTCTCTAAAAATTGTGGCGTTTGTAAAAGTCATCAGAAACTAATAAAAATCCAAATCTACTAACAACCAAATAATTTTCGCTACAATCATATATATATAATAAATATCAATTAAACAAAATGGGTAAATCAACAAAAAACCCAAGCAATTAAACTTTGAATGTATACAATATTGTAGCTGATTCATGATATCAATGTTGGAGAAGCATCATTGTTTGGAGTAAGTGTGGACGTCGAGTATAAACGGGTCGAATTTTGGAGAAGTTGCAAATTTAGGAAGAAGTCTATGTTTTAATTTAGCAAGACAATTATTGAAAGTTTTGAACATAATTAGTTGGTTGTTTTTAAAAAAATAATAATAAAATAAAATATCTTTTTGGGTCCCCTAAAGAGCTGGGCTTGAGACAATAGCCTCTTGGGCCTCTCCTCAGATCCGACTCTGCCTACATTGTATCTTTGTATACTTGAGAAGAAAACAAACTTGATGAGTCAACGTAAATATGGAAAAAGCAAAGATCGATACCTTTTATCTTTAAGTAAATTTAATGAGTTCTTGTTAAATTTTAAAATTGTTACTGCTTACTCACTAAACTTTAACGACTTACCAAAAACTCACTCATCTTTCCATATAGTTATTCATCAACTACTCTTTGAACTCTCATCTCTCCAAATAGATGGAAAAGTAACAAAATTTCTACTTGGCATATTGACGGCATAAATTATGTCCAAGTCACTAAAAATGCACCAAACAAACACGCCTTTATATTATTAACCCAAATCAAAATCTTAGAATCCAAACCCCCAATCCTCTAAACCTGACTAGATGTTCATCTTCCAGGCAAGTTTCCACGTAAAAAAAGAGGCCGGAGTGGTGGTGCTACGGTGGCGACGACCAAGTTAGGAGGAAGGGGGGCAGAGCAGTTGGAGGCATTATTTGCTACTGGTTTGGTCAGTGTATTAAGGACTTTCACTGAAATGATCCAAGAAAACTAGTTTTTCTTAATCAACATTTGCATGTCAGAATGGGTGGAACAACTTCTTTGCATTTGGGAACCACTGCACGAGCAATTTATAGGGATTTTTGTCTATTAACTACAAATTTCAATGGCAAGAGAAGGCATAGCAGAAGCATAAGCAGAAGCCCGTACAGGCATATGAAGAGAACTCTTATGGCCATCGCAGTCACAATAGGAGATATGAAGAGAATTCTCAGTGATTACTAATGGAACGGAGATCAGTACTATTCCTAGGAGCCACCACAGCAAAGATGAAGATCACTTGGGTCTTGGCTTTGATCGGTGAAGTATGGGTTGAAAGTGCTCTAATGTTTTCAGTGCCATTCACTTCACAAAAGTATAATAGCTCGTTTGTTGTAGTTCGTATTTGTAGTTGGTTGTAATAGTTGCAACTTGGCTTTATGAACTTTGCATTATTCAGAATACGTTGAATGAATTAATCAACTTCCAAGTGCGTGATGTTTTCTTGTTTTGCTGTGACGCACCAGATTGAGTTGAATCAATCTAATGCACCAGATTGTGCATCAAATTCCTCTGAAGTTTTAAGAAGCTGCTGAGAATTCAACTTGTGGTGCGTCAGATTGCTGTGGTGCGTCAGATTGCAGTGATGCATCAGATTGGAGTGGAGACTTTTTTTTCCCACCATTTAGCTATGCACTTGAAACTTTCCAACTAAAAACCAAGCTATGCAGAGATCAATTCAATTGTACAAAAAGAAAGATCAAATTAATAACTTAATTTCAGCTGTATTACCAATCAGACAATAAAAACTTCACAGTAAATGGAGAATTCTTAAAGCATATGAGGGTCTTGTGGATCACCTATGTCCTCCATTATCCAGAGAAGAAAAGAATGCCCAAACCTTACGGTAATGAGGCAGATTTTAGGGACAACTTTGAAGAAGAGAAATTTGGATTTGGAAGAGTAGGGTTCAGGAGAGAAATTAGAAGAGGAATGTTGTGAAATGTTGAAAGGCTGGACAATGAATTTGGATGTGAAGTCGTGGTTCATTCCAGGTTGACAACATTTAATAGAAATTATTTGCCACATCATATTTCTGTAAATAAAGTGTATATTTCCGTCTATTTGGCGAGATGAGAGTTAAAAGAGCGGTGAATAGGTAACTATATAAAAAGATGATTGAGTATTGGGTAACCCGTTAAAGTTTAGTGGCTAACTAGTAACAATTTTAAAGTTCGACGAGAATTCATTAAATTTACTATGTTATCTTTAAATATAAAATACGAATTGCGATAAACAAATATGCTTCATCTCTCGAGTTAAATTCAAATGAATCATTCTCTCCGCATTATATGTTGTGGATCGAACAAGACTAAAAAGTGTTAAAAAATGTATATCAAATTTTTTATGAGAAGTATTAGAGCGATCCCTTTTATTTATGTTGGCTTCTGTATGTGATTGTTCATCAGCTAATTAATCAAGAAAAGTTTCAGAATTAGTTAAATTGCTAGAAAAGTTAACTAAAGCATTAGCCTTATTATTTGCCGTAGACGAAATGTGTGAATTCAAGAAGACGACGATCAAGGATCATTGGATCCTCGTATTGCCGATGAAAGATGGATATATGGGAAAAACCTAATGTCTGCTTAATAAGAAGAAAACCTAGAAAAAAAAGCCTACGACGTAATATGGACAAGAATGTCCCTTGACAAAATATACTAAGGAGACAAATAATTAAGAATTCAATGAAACAAAGCAAATAAAATGTCACGCTTTGTACTGCATCACCATTACAATATAACATGTATTTTATTGCATATGTTTAGATCATATATTCAAACTACTTGTAAGCATTTCTTGATTATTAATTTTGTTTTAAAGAGAAAATCAATCATACGTCGAATTCTAGTTTCAAAAAAAATAAACAACTCTTTATTATAAAAAGTGGAGGCAATTCCATAATTAAATTGAACGACGAAAAAAAATTTAAATTTATTAGAATTTGTGTAATTTTCAACTGTTTAGGGGCAAATGTCAATTTTCTTGAGTCACTATTATATTTGATTGAAACTGCTGAACTTTAAATTTATTAGTATTTGTGTAATTATCAACTTTTTAGGAATATTCTTGAGTCATTATTATATTTGATTGAAACTGCTATCTCATAGAGAAAAATAAATACGATAAGTTTTACTTGAAAAAGAAACTGCAAGATTGTCCCATTAATACCTACTTTCACATAACTTCAAAGAGTTCAAATTGTCTGATCAAAATTTTGAATAGAGTTGTATTATATGTGATAAATCGCTGTCAATGTGACAATGGACCGCTACTACATTGTGCAATGAACCCTTTATCACCTAAATTTATATTAAGGAAGAAAGATTAAGATTTTTGCACATTATCCTGTCAAAGGCGCTTCTAATCCAATCAATATATTGAACGTGTCCTAATGGCATGTGTAGTATAAATATATCGGTAAGGATCCGTTTGACGTGACTTTTGAATGCCAAAATGAGCTTTTGAAATTCAAAAGCTGCTTTTGAACTTATCTGACTAATTTTATAAAAGTATTTCTCATAGTTAGAAGAACTTTTAGAGGAAATTGATTCAATTGACTTCCTCTAAAAGTACTTTTAGAATAGGATTTGCTTTAAAAATTATTTTTCAAACAAAAATTAAGATAACTTCTTTCAAAAATTCTATTACAGAAAGCAAAAGTCATATCAAATGGATTCTAACTAGTACTTGTATAGGACTAAAATTTTGTTGATAATGTAATTTAATCGTGCTCAATACCGTGCATCAAATGTGTCCTAAAATTTGTGTATCCAGTATCTTGCAAGTGGTTCATATAACTTTTCTATTGCATGAACAGTGCAATATTTTTCATAAAAGATATATTTTGATATGAATCAAAGGAAAAAGGCAAAGAAATCTAGTGGAATAACTAAATGTATAGACGTTATGAGCAATCAACATTTAAAGGTTCGTTTTATATGTCTAGACAAGACTGGTTGGCATACATATAGCAATTTTGGAATGCAAGATTGAACCCCAATTGATAAATTTCAAACAATAATTTAAAATCATTCAACAAATTTCATTCCTTGTCACAAAATATTATTCTCAATTCACATTCTTCAGTAAAAGTTCACAACGCTATCAATAAAACCTAGAGCTCGACTTCACACCTCGTTTCCAGCTTTTAATGGAACTACTTATAAACAAAAAAGCAACACTAGAATCATAATTTTTGCTGTATTCATCAACACTAGTATCATTGGATTCTTTTGTGTATCAACTTAAGAGAGTAGTCCAAAGGAAAACTTGACATCATGCATCAATAGAATTGCATTGTTTCAGTCAGCATCCCCGAGTCCATCACTTCCATCCCCTCTCTTGGATATAGGAGCGTATTGAGAGCCAGGCTTCTTCTTTTGAGAAGCAATTTCAGCATTTTTACGTAAGACTGCCCCAGGTGACGGGTAAGGGCGCTGCTGAAAGAGAGGACCCTGAAATTCGAAGTAGCCAAGAAAGTGGATAAACATATGGCAAAAGAATCCTGAACTAATGAGCTAAAACTGAGCAAGGAAGTCAAAAAAGAAAAAAGAACAGAAGGAAAATCAACATCCTAAACCAATCCTGTGAAAAAACAAAATCTAGACCCTGTTTCATGCATATTATTAAGTGGAGAATGCATTTTAAATGGTGATTTGATGGGAAATATGTGATTAAAAAGTAAGGAAAAATTTTGGATTTGCGTATAATATTATTTTATTGAAGAATGTGTGGTTGAAAATAAGTTTTGAAAAAATGAATTTTAAATTAGAATATGGATCAAACAGGGTGCTGAGGTAATGGCGTACTGTGGCAGTGGTATCTGCTGCTCTCGGTTGTACTCCTTTAAGGCCTACAACCCTGCAAAAAATCATCACCACAACTTCAACAATGAACTTCTGTATATCAAAAACAAATTCTTAAATTAGCAATTATATTGAAAAGCTTTCTCAAGAACAAATAGAAAGCACCAAAAAGATAATCTCACTCCGCTAGAAATGAGACAAGTAACACATACCAACCACCACGAGGAGCATCTGAATATGAGCTTGGATCCATAGGGTCCAACTCGTCATCCTCAGAATAGGCACGCTTCTTGTTGTCCCTTTTATAGCTCATCCCACGTGGGGGTTTCATATCAGACCTGTAGATCCAAGACGACGACTCAATTTTGACCACATCAAACTACAAATAATGAAAATACTTTCACACCATTTCTGCCTGTTACTCGAATTATTGATTATATAACATTTCCATTGAGGCTAAATAGAATATCAAGCGTATTTTAAACCTTTACAATTCAACATATTTGTGAACGTAGTGTTTAAGATTTTGCAACACAAATTGTTAAAAGAATTCCATCGAACCTCGTGTGCATGGAATGGAATGAAAGGGTTGTGGTTAGAAAAATAACAACTTATGAAGTTGAATTATTCTTAAAAACATCAATATATATACAATTCGAGAACTTGATTATCACAACAAAAAATGATCTTTTACAATTGTACAATCCTTAGATAACATGTTAGGATCTTGAATTGAAACATATGGTTTATTTTCCCACGGAAAGTGAAAGAAAATTCAAATATCATAAATGAATCTAAGCCTATATAAAAGAATTTGTGGAAGCCAAAATGGAGTAACGTAGTAAAGTAAATGCCATTTTAATAAGTAAATAGATCCTAATTTCAATGCCCATTTTTCTTAACATCTGGGTTAAACGAGAGATCTTCTGCTGCCAAAACTTATGACACCAGTACCTTCAAGATAAAAAATGGAAAAATATATATGTTTCCTCATGCATGGCATGAACTGAAGATTAAAGGCACTTGCATATGTCATAACCAGTAGAAGAAAGGAATAACCTGTTCTTCGAAGATTTCTTGTCCGAGTCTCCTTTATTTCTGGCAGCAGTTGTGGTATGCTGTTGGCTTTCTACACTGGCTAATACGTATTGGCTTTGTGGAAGATTAAGAAGTCTGCATAAAGAAAAGATTAACCATTTTTCCAGAAAGGCTGAGTTTTATCGACAAGACAATGAAAAGGTATAGACATAACTCCAAAATTTTACATCCATCAACAATTCAATGGAAAGACGTGAGTGATCTAGTCCATAAACAGGCTAAAAAAACAATCCAGTCTTTAACAAGAGTGAATTTATTTTGGAAAATTTTATAATTCCTTTCAAGACAAATACGCAACCATATTATCCTCGTACAGTAGAAGAGAAAAAAACAATAATAGTAATAATTAAGATTTCATCCTCGCCACTATGCAATAACAATTTTAGAACACTTTCCTGACCTACTTCTGGAAAATCAACTACCTATTTACATTTATGCCTTAAGTATTGTATTGGGCAAAATAAATAAATAAATAAAAATTGTACTCTGGGGTGAAAAGGTAGATTAGAGGAGCTTTAATGATTGAATTGACGACACCACCATGTACTGTGATCAACTATTTAACTTCACAATTGAGTAATGAAGTAAGTTTGTGTTTAATAACCATAAGAAATATGTCTTGCTTGACAAACTGATTGACATATTTTGATGCCTATCCATAGAAGTTTCCCCGGAAAGGGCTTCAAATGAATCTTTTTACAAGAGAGCCAGACAAGTGGCATGGATTAATCTTCTCTTTATTGTTAGGTTGTTGAAGACACAAATTTAAATTAGAAAGATTGTCCTATCTACAATAACTTAAGTTTTTAGACGAGATAGTTCCGCAAAATGATCATACAGTGGTCCTGATTCAAATGTCACCACAACCCATTCACGAAATGTACATGTCTGAAAACCTTTCGTGAAAAATGAGTACAGTGTACACGAGGCGACGTGTGGAGGACAAAAGTTTAAATTAGAGACAAGAAAACTAAGTTTGAGTGTCTGATTACTTAAGCATGTAGTAATAAAATGAAAGCCATAGGCAAGGGATAAACGAACCGAGTGCAATGGTTGCAGTAGCCCCATGACTGTACTAGCCCCACACCCCACCCACCACACCCCATGCATTTCGGTAACATAGATGCCTGAGCTCCCCAATTCCCTTCCATAGCATTACTGGCCTGAGCTCCCCGATTCCCTTCCATAGCATTAGTGGAGACGGTTCTCTCAAAATGTTGAGGGGTAACCTGCAGAAGACTTTCCGGATGCTCCCATTGCGACACATTCGTCTTCCTGTTATAGTAATACTTTTGACCTGTGAGCACAAATAACCGAAATGTATTAGTCTTCCTGAGGTCGTGGAACTTTTAACTTGACAGGACAAATAAATGAAGAAACTTATTTTCTTTTTCTTCTAAAGTTTGGTGTAGGAAATGGGAAGGGGGATAAAGGAACAAAATCCTTACTTTGTATGCTCTATTGATGATTCATATACTAAAACATGACTATGATGAATTGTGGTGATTTACTAGTTTTCTATTTTATGAATGATCAAAAACATGTGCAAGTCATTCAAAGTTCTTTCCATCATGTACAAGTGGAAAGAGAAATTTGTTCTCTTCCAGTCCAAAATGAACAAAGAATAAGCATTTTTTTAAATACAGTGAATACCTCATATGTAATGAAAGAAGCTATTTCCCATACTCTTCAACGAAGATTTACTTTTCGACACAAAGATAGTTTGAGGCAAACATGAGAAAAGTATGAATGTAATCATATTGTTAAAAAAAAAAAAATCAGAATATGCTACTACAGAAATCACAGAAAATAAGTTCCCAAAACTCAATAATTATGTTAATGATATGGACGAATATGTTACTTTCATGATCCAACTCTATTCAACTCAAAAGAAAAGACTTACTAGTGAAACAGGGTGAAATTTAGCAGTAACAAACTTTCAGTCAAGCTTACTTGTCTTGGGAACAATATTTTAATCATATAATCTATGAAAAAAAGGTGACAGAATAAAACAATAAAGTACATAAAAAATTATTATCAAGAACTTTTTCAATTAGAAAATTATATAAATTATACTCCCTCCGTTCCATATCGTACGATTGAGATGTCTTTTCTTAATCAAGCTTCAAAATCAGAAAGTGAAACTATGTTGATTCATTTAATATAATTATTAGAAAATTTCTTACTATTAGCAGTCAAGAGAATCAATGCCAAACACCACTAGTTGGCCAGATGAAAGTTAACAAATATAGCCCACGTTTGGTACAACTGCTTTAAAACTCATTTCTCCTCAAACTCGTTCTCAATCAAGCATTCTCCCAATAAAATAATTTTTTACGATGACCCATAGCTTTTCCATACTTTTTAGCCACACGTCTCCAAAAATATCACTTCTCACAAAATTCTCTCAAAAAATCAACATCAAACAAGTACATAGCATGAGAAAAAGATTAAGTTTGAGCAAAGAGTGTATATATATATATATAACAAATCCCCAAAAATTGCCTAAGAAAATATCACATTGAAAGAAAAAGGAACAAAGACATTCAGTTAGTTGCATTTTTCACCTACTGAAGCTTTACCAATCTAATTTACTTAACTGCAAATAGCAAATAACAGCACAGATTTCTCGCAACTTTGAAATGATATAAGGCTCTTATTTCTTTCTATTTCCATAAAATGCAACATCTCAGTAACAAACAGACATTAATCATACCTGTTGTTTTATCAAATGCTTCTTGCCAATCTTCTGGTAGAGACGATGTCACTGAGACCAAATTAGGAGCAGTATCAATAGGTCTTTCCCATTGACTTACTCCAGAACTTTGGTTATAATAAAACAAAGCACCATTTTCAGGGTCCCTTGCTTCAATCTACATAATAATTTGATGGGGAAAAATGGATGAGCTGGGAAGTAATAGCATGGAATTTAAGGTGAGGTACCTAGGTTAATAAGAAAATAACAGTCTGATACTTGATAAATCAAATTACAACCCAACTTAGATTGTATGCATAGCAAAAGAAAAACCATAGAGTCTGGAAAGTATACTTTCCTTCTTTTCAGGTTCTAGAGACTAAGAAACTCGGGGGCATTTGACATCATAAAATGTTCAAACAAGAAATTGAACTCTGGTTTTCTGACTGCAAGACATTATAAGAAAGCTTCTCATGTACATGGATGGGCAAACATTACTATCAAAGCTATAGACGCTTGGGGTCAGGACCCATGTGATGATGTCTCTCAGCTGAAAGCTGTTCAAGTTCCAAGCCATCGGAATAAATAGACCAATTGAGATCAATAGTGATCTCGACGAGCCTAACAGAACAGAATCCAATCCAAGGAAGACCGAGTCAAACAGAAGGTTTATGTATATTCTCGTCAAATGGGTCTTAATACCTATTGCTCAAATTAAAAAATAGGGTAATGAAAAATATATTCAACAGACAAATGGTTTAAACAGATATATTCGTCACTCAAAAAATAAGCTGATTTTAACACATATAGCTCCAATACTAATTATATTCATTCCAATCCAGGAAGAAAAAAATTGCAAACCTTAGTAATTCACAAAAATTACAAAAGACTAGCAACTGGCACTCACCCATCCTGGAGGCAAATTCCCAGGCACAGGGGTCTGAGGTGGCGCAGTCTCCAAGCTCTACAATGCAAAGTTCCAAGAAAAATGTTGAGATAACAGGCAATAAAATAAAACTCATAATCTACTTATTAATAGATTAGCTATTTGATCAGAAAATATCAACAGTAATATATGATACATAAAAGAGCAGCATGAACAAAAATTCTCTCAGAACACCACCCCCTATAGAAAGAAAACACAAAGGGAAAAAATTTCAACTTACATTTTCTGAGATGCGGTGATTCTTCGTAATTCGATCGTCTTTTAGAATACCCCTTGCTTTTAACTTTTTCTTGAGATATTCAGGCAACTCTTTAGCCACTGACTTCTGCTGAGATTCTACATTAAACTCTGTATTCTTTTGACTTGTTTTATCGCCATCAACCTCTACATTTTCAGAAGTACTCAGGAGAAATGGTGGGTTTACCAATTTTAATACGATGGATAAATCAAATATGGAAAAATTCTTACCAGGGGTATTTATATTGTTTACTGAAGTGCCATTGTAAGCACCTCCACCTGGCACACCATATCCATTTCCAATTTCCATGTTACCTAGCAAAAAATTCAAAATGAAAACAATAATTGTTCTTTTCAACAAGGGAAAGCATTAGATTAAAAAAGTTGGCAATATGGACCAGAAAGGGTTTTCGCCCTCTTATTATTTATAATGCTGAAAATTTAAGCCATATAGACTAGATGTAAATGATTAGGTTCACATTCCTAAACCACAATCAGGAAAAAGCACTTGAATGTAAGTTGATATAGCTTGCTACCTAATCCTTTACCAAGAGAATAACTATAAGTCGGTTTTTCTCGCTAAAAATAATACAGTTTAAAACATCCCAACCACAGTTTAAAACATCCTGGGTTGGGCATTGGAATGAGTTTTCTTCTCTTTAAGCATTTATTTACGGCCTCTAAGATACTTTATGGTAAATCATGATGACATGTACGACTATCCAGAATAAAAGAAAAGCAGAAAATAGTCTAAACCAGAGGTCTAACCTTCCTCTTTAAAGGTAGGCTTCCCACGTTTTAAATTCATTTCTGTTCGATGTTGTGTGGTCATTTTCAATAGATGCTCCTGTGAAAATAGAAATCATGAAACCAAACATGGTAAAGTAAATCATCCAACGCCTTTAGGCACATGGAAAGATGGTCTAGCAATGAATGGAAAGCAGAAACAGGTTTAAAAAAGATGACATGATTGAAACACCTTTAGAGCATTTGAGTCATGACGTCCAGACAAAATGTCCTTACAGTCCTCAGGAGGTCCACTTGCAGCAGTTGATTCTCTGAGTTCAGACAAATCCATACATATGAACACCAATTTCCACACTAAACACACTGCTTACAGCTCAGGCTTTTATGGAAGAAAGTAAGGACAAACCTTTGGCTCTGAATTATCTTTTGGGTGGCAATTTCCTGACATGGTATAGAGAAATGCAATAATTTAATATTACAAGAAGGCATCCGTGAAATGGTTAAATCTGAAGATTACATTTAAAATGGACATACTTGTTCTTGTAACACGGCATTCTGAGCAGCAGCTTCAATGTCATTACTGCATTCAGACTGCACATGAGAACCACTGGATCTTGCACGAGGCTGCGAGCTCGCTAAGTCAGAACCGTTGGATTGAAGATAATTCAACTGAGATGGTGGGCCCATCTGTTGAAGAGAAGTTGGGAAGGGAGTAGGAGTGGATGCATTTGAAAGGGGAAGAGGAAAAAGACTGGCCCCAGCATCACGAGCATTATGGTCAGGATGAATGGACTCCTGAAAAAAATGAGTGCCTGGCAGGGGTAAAGCATTTTCAGAAGATGACATCGAAGTATTTGGAAGTGGTTGAGTTTCTGGAGGAGACAACTGATCAGAGGCGTCGCCCATTTGCTCCAAATGCAACAGATATCACTGAAATGTCCAATAAATAACATTATTTCCATGGGATAGCATTAAAACGGACCAAATGAAAGAGCAATGATGATGCCAAGGGACACCCCATGCTTGAGTAAATTCGAGTCTTCAGAATATAAATTTCACAGACAAAAGAATAACTAGACAGCAAAAAGTTGAGCAGGGAAAAGAAAATGTTTTGCCCTCGTTATGGAGAGAGCACAAATTTTTCCACTAACAGACTCTCATACGCGTCAACAGCTCCCTCGTTCTTACTAATGAACAAATTTTCTCTCTAAAGAGAAGTACGATACATAGCGTATAACATCCGAATCATAGAGAATGAATTACTCCTAACGTGAATAGAAGCTATAAAAGTCAGCTCGTAATTATGCCCTCAGTAAATAAAATCAAGCTAACAGTAATACATACTTCATGAAAATCTAGAAAGAGTTCAAAGAGAAGACTCCAAAGATCAAAACAACGGAATTACAGAAACCCATTCAGCATGGCTCCTCAAGACTCACTTTTGCATCACTATTCATTAATCAAAACAAGCAAAACCTTCAAATTACCAAAATTTTCAAGTGAATGTATAAAACACCCATCAAAGAATAACAGCCCAGTTGTTAAGAACCAACTTTCATATTAATTAACAAAACACGTGAACACGATTTCGCCAGTGTAAAACAGAAACATATAGATGGAATACCTCTAGGTTTTCTTAAAAGATAGGAATTTCGAAAGGTGGTCGAAGAGGAATCTGATGCCAGTAACTGGGAATCCAAGTAATACCCTTTTTCGCATTTGAATGGTTGATTGGGGAAGTTATGGAATCCCTCGTTATGTACAACTATTAAAGCGCAATGTACGATACATCAGTTATGTTTTGGTCGCAAAGTCCATTAGACTTGGAACCGGCAATGGGCTGGCTTTTGCACCTTACGCGGGCCTGCACATGAACCGGATCCTACTTAAATTTTCTCTTTTTCTAGTTTAGGAAATTGCACCATCTACCTATTATTTTATACATATTTAAATATTACTATTTAACATACTAATATTCAGTATTTACTGTAATGAAGAAGTAAAAATGAAATGCGAAATATTAACCATCTCCTAAAGGAATTAATCATGGTAACTGATTTTACTCCACCAAACATGTCATATCCCTATTTCTATGTTGAATAATGCTATTTTATCGAAAGTAAATGACATAATAGGTGTTGACAAGTTATAATGTATACTTTTTTGTTTGTCACGTCAACTAGACAAGTCAAATTGCATTGAAGGTGAATTTTTTTATATATTGTCTACTTTGCTTATTAGCCATCTATTTTTAAAGTTACATTTAGTGGTGGCAATTGAGTCGAGCGACTTGTCTAAAACGAGCCACGAGCCGCTCGGGCTAGTCAAAAAGACGAGACCGAGCACGAGTCGACAGGTCGGCTCATTTTTTTACGAGCGACTGGTTCAATTTTTTTTTTTTATTATTATTTTATTAAGGTCTAAGTATAGTTTTAAAAAAATGTGAGCTCGTCAGCTCAACTTGCGAACCATAAGTAACGAGTCGAGCTCGTGCTTGCTCTGCTCGATCCATTGACATCTCTAGCTACATTGTAGTGTTGGAGAAGCATTAAATATAATCTTTGTTTTCTTGATTCATTGTAATGTAAAACGAGATGGTAGTGTGCCTATAACAATCTAATTGTATTCCATATAGTTTGTTTTTAAGATATTTAGCGTTAGTC